>NWBT01000046.1:3506603-3631374 GCA_003386485.1 Colletotrichum lentis
GATAATTTATCTAAACTGTAGGTTTAGTAGGTTATAGGTATAGTTAATAGGAGAATCCTAGGAGATTCTATCCTAGCTAACTATATATACCTAATAAGCCTGCCTCTTAAGGTTAAATACCTCTATAGTTAAGAGTTCTTACTGCAGACCTTAGTAGTATAGACCTTAAGAGTAAAGCTATCTCTAGTAGACTATACTAACCCCTATAGTACTATATATTTTTAAATAAGCTACCTTACTAAGTTAACAGCATAAGAATAAGGTATAGTGCTTATATTAGGCTAACTGCTATTTTTTTTTTTTTTTGCATTATGTAACTAATCTTAACTGTAGGATCTAATTAGTTCTACGTTAGTTTAATTAGCGTTCTTAAATAACTTATAAGTAACACTATATACTACCTTTTAAACAAAATAAAACTATATTACTTCTATTTCTAGTATTAAGTTATTAACGCCTTATTTAAGAACGCTAATTAAACTAGCGTAGAACTAATTAGATCCTACAGTTAAGATTAGTTACATAATATAAAAAAAAACAACAGTAGTTAGCCTAATATAAGCACTATACCCTATTCTTATGCTATTAACTTAGTAAGGTAGCTTATTTAAGAACATATAGTACTATAGGGGTTAGTATAGTCTTAATACTAGATTAACTTACTAGAGATAGCTTTGCTCTTAAGGTCTATACTACTAAGGTTAAGAACTCTTAACTATAGAGGTATTTAACCTTAAGAGGCAGGCTTATTAAGTATATATAGTTAGCTAGGATAAAATCTAGGATTCTCCTATTAACTATACCTACAACCTACTAAACCTATAGTTTAGATAAATTATCCTAAAACCTACTAAAGCAACTAAATTAAATCCTCCTTTCTAATCTTATTAAGTCTAATCTTATTAACTTCTTATCCTACTTAGTTATACCTACACTTAACCTAAATAACCCCTTTAAACTAGGCACCTCTCTTAATTATAACCCCTTAGAGGTTATAAAACAGTTTATAACAGCTTAGATAAGCTNTTACTATTAATAGTAGAATAGATAACTATATAGTAATTAATATTACTAGCGTTAGATTAGTAATCTTACTTCTTAACAGCCTAGCAGCTAATATAAGCCTAATTATTAAGGTAAGGTAGGCCTTATAGCAGCAGCTCTACTCTTTTATTAGCAGGATAGCCTAGAAGCAGAATAATATATCTAAACTTATAATAATAAAGAAGCACTTAGGCTAGCTGCAGGCAGTAATCTACACTATCTAGTAGGTGCAGTATAATTAAGAGATAGAAGTCTAAAGGTTAGAGAAAAGAGATTTTACTAGAAGCTCTAAGGTGTTAGTTAGAAACTTAATATAATAGTTATACTTAATACATATTACTAGACCCCTAGAAAATAAAACATATTTACATAATATATAGCCTAGAAGGGTATTAACGCCTTATAAAATTAAAAAAATACTACTTTATTTCTATTTCTACTATTAACGCCTTATAAAATTAAAAAAAACTATATTATTTCTATTTTTACTATTCACGCCTTATAAAATTAAAAGAAAAACTATATTATTTCTATTTCTACTATTAACGCCTTATAAAATTAAAATAAAAACTATATTATTTCTATTTCTACTATTAACGCCTTATAAAATAAATAAAAAACTATATTCTTTCTATTTCTACTATTAACGCCTTATAAAATTAAAAAAGACTATATTATTTCTATTTTTACTATTTACGCCTTATAAAATTAAAAAAACTATATTATTTCTATTTCTACTATTAACGCCTTATAAAATCAAAAAAAACTATATTATTTCTATTTTTACTATTCACGCCTTATAAAATTAAAAAAAACTATATTATTTCTATTTCTACTATTAACGCCTTATAAAATCGAAAAAAACTACATTATTTCTATTTTTACTATTCACGCCTTATAAAATTAAAAAAAAATATTATTTCTATTTCTACAGTTAACGTCTTATAAAATTAAAAAAAACTATATTATTTCTACTTCTACTATTAGCGCCTTATAAAAGTAACAAATAACTATATTATCTCTATTTCTACTTAAGTCTATTAACGCCTTATAAAATTTAAAAAAAATTATATTACTTATATTTCTACTATTAACGCCTTATAAAATTAAAAACAAACTCTATTAAAATAGATTCTAGTTATACCCCTTCTTAGCAGTCCTTAGCACCTTCTAGCCCTATTCTAGCTAGTAGATCCAGCTAGGATAATAGTAACCCTTTTACTATCTCTAATACTATACTATCTAACAGAAAATATAAAGATAGTAAAGAAAATTAACCTAACTATAAATTATCTAAAACAACTGCTTATATAATACTTAATAGCTTATTTACAGCAGAGTTAGCCTCTATAAATACTAGTAAAGAAAGAGATATTATATGTTATTACTAAGCTAAAGGCTGTAACTTTAAATTTACTACTAAAGCAAAGCGTTTTTAAGCTAGTAATAGATCTAAACACTATAAAGATAAACATCCTGCTGTTATAACTTCAGCAGAAGACAAAAGTAATCCTAATAAAATACATTGTAAGTTATAATCTAAATTATAACTTTATAATTACTTATTAATATTATATTGATAATAAATACTAATAAGATAATAGTTTAACAGTAGAATAAAGTTAAACAGATTTCACAGTCTAATATTAACAAATTTATAGCTACTAGTTTAGTATCTAGTTTTAAACGACCTAGATATTCTAATAGTTTAAGTTATAACTTTAATAACGATATAGGAATACAAAAAGCTATAGCATTTATGTTACAGTTTAATATTCCTTTTAGTACTATAACTTTTAATACCTTTAACGATCTTTTAAACTATTATAATAAGTAAGTAATAGTTATTAACTTATTATTATTAAATAATAATATTATATAGTATTACTTTATAGTATTACTAATTTACTATATAGTATTACTATATAGTATTACTATATATATAGTACTAAAGTAGTAAAAATACTAATCTTATATATTATAGTACTAAAGTAGTAAAAATACTAATCTTATATATTATAGTACTTCTAAACCTATTTATTATTAAAAGCTTATATAAATAATTAATAATCTATATTTAAAAGAATTTAAGACTTTTAAACAACTTCTTAACATACATATTACTAATTATAGCACTATTTCTATACAGTTAGATATATAGACCTCTATTAACTTTAAAAGCTATTTAGGAGTAATAGCTTGCTTTATTACTAATACCTTTAAACTAAAGTATATTTTACTTAGGTTTAAAGCTTTAAGTGAAGCCTATACTAGGACTTACTTAAATAACGTATTTATAAAGAATATTCTTAATACTTACTCTATTCCTTATAATAGTATTATAAGGTAAGTAAAGTACTATATTAAATAGTAATATCTTATATTATTATTTTACTTTAAAATACTTAATTACTAATATTATATATATAATAGTATTACTAGAGATAACAGCGCTAATAACTCTATATTTCTAAATTAACTATATTCTAGCTTTATTCTAGATATTAAGAATAAGTAAGATATAACAGAAAATAATAATATTTATAACTATTGTTACTTAGCACATACGCTTAACTTAGCAGCTAAAGATATAATTACTAGTTATATATCTTCTACTACATTAGATAAAGATATCTTAGAGTTTAAAAACTTAAGATTAGTAAGTAATATAACAAATAGTATTATAGACTTAAATAAAGGAGAAAAAGATAAGTTAGTAAAACTACTAGTAAGTAAGTAACTCTATATTATACTATAATATATTATACTATACTATATCTTATTATACTATTTTATATTTAGTAATCTACTAATACTTTAATAATTTCTAGGTAGTATAGGTTCTCTTAAAAAGGTTGTTATATTCTTAAGAAATAATACTATTATACAGCAAGAATTTAAAGCAGCACTTAAGATTAGTAAACAAAACAGTTATATACCTACTAATATACTTAAAACTAAGATTCCTCTATGTAAGTAAACTATTAATATTATATTATTATTAGTTAATTAAATTAGTTAACTATAATTAATTATTAATACTAATAATATTATAATAAATAGGTAATAATATAAGATGGAATTCTGTGTTCTGTATGATAAACGACGCTATTATATTAAAGGAACCTTTAAATTACCTTTCTAGAAATATAACTATTAAAGCTTTTAAAGCTATTTATCCTACGCTAGATACGTAGTTTTAACTTAAGAATTTAAGAGATATATTAGAGGTTTTTTTTATACCTACTAATTACCTATAAGGCTAAACATATATAACTAATAGTACTGTTTTAATAATACTTAATACTATTTATACTTAGCTAGACGATTATTTACAGTTACATATTGCTAACAATAAATAAGTTATAGAAGAGGTAAGACTAAGAATAAGATATATAATATAAGAAGATTAGTATACTATATATTATATATTATAGTATTATATTATTACTAACTTATTAATAGACTAATAAACGACTTTATCCTTTTGCTCCTAAGTTTATTACAGTAATTAATTAAGGCTTAACAAAACTTAAAAAATACTATCTAGGCCCTATAACTATTACTAATTATAGTATATATAAGCCCTTTTTATTTAGTTTTATTTTAGACCCTTAATTTAATTATAGTACGCTATTAAATAACGAAATTATTACTTCTTTTATTAGTAAAGATGTAGTAAGACAGGTTTATAAGGATCTTCGCTTAGAATATAAAACGTAAGTAATATTATATATTATAGACTATTATCTATAACCTATATAGTAGTTTTACTAGATAATATTTTATTATTTCTACTTTAATATTTACTAATCCTTTATTCTAGGTTAAAAGAAAAAGTTATTATAGACCTTAATAATAATAATAAGGACTATAATAAGTATTACTTAGCTTCTAACAATACTTATATACAGCTTTATTAGGAGTCTAATTCTAATTTAGATAATAATACTACCTCTAATAAGGGTAAAGAGCAAGCTAATATATAACAAACTAACTTTTCTATTACTTTAAATAAGGAAAAAGATAATAATAAACCTTATAATAACCCTAGGCCTATAGTTAGAGAATCAGTCTTATAAGGTTATTTTCCTATTAAACGAAAGGAGGAAATAAAGAAATCATAACAAAACGAACTTTAATACTATTTTAAGTGCCCTATAGAAGACAATAAAGTAAGTCTTAATCCTTTATTTAATAGGTTATTTATAGTATAAAATATTTATATTAATACTATATTAAACTTATTAACTATTTAATATAATATTAAGTATAGTATACTAATAAGATAATATTAATAGGTTAATCCCTTAGACTAGTAGGCTGCTAACGAATTTAAATACCCTATTTTAACTATATTAGCTAGAAGATATTTAGCTATACTACTAACCTCTGCAGCTATAGAGGGTACTTTTAACTAGTCTAGTAATATTATTACAAAAAGAAGAATAAGCTTAAAAAATAAAACTAGAAAACAACTATTATTACTAAAGGGCTAGAGTCTAGACCCTATAATTAACAGAGGTATAGGCCCTAAATTATACCCTAAGTTATATAAGGTAGACTATAAAGAGTTACCTAGTTTTTTAGATAAAGATAGTAGTAAAGAGGAGGATTTACAAGAGGAGGAGGATATTAATTTACAGGAGGATATTTTCTTTAAATAGGTTTTATTAGTTATATACTATACTATTAATCTATTATACTATACTACTAGTAATCTAGTATTTACTATTTAGTATTTATTTTAGATATTATTATAGTATAAGTAGTTAAGTACTTACTATTACTAAGATTCTTTACTTTTAAGTAGTAATTATCTAAAAAGACTATACTAATATTATAATTCTTAACTTCTTTAATAATATTTTTACTTACTATATCTTTATTTTTATTCTCTTAGTCCTAGCTATAAAAACTATCTATAGTATTAATAGCTATCTCTATATATCTAATAGTCTTATTCTATAAAAATAAGAAATTAGTATTAGTATTAGTTTAACTTATATAATTAGGTTATAAATAACTAAATATATTACTTACTTTAAAATTATTATACTCTTTAGTAAAATATAGGTTTTAATATTTATAATGTAATAAAGAGTAATATAACTAGAAAGATAATAAAATTCTAATTAGAATAGTAATATATTTAGCTATAAAGGTTATATCTATTATCTAATTATCTATAAGACTATAAGTATATATAAAGAGAAAATTTAAAGTAGGTTAGTTAGAAATTCCTAACTTAACTTACTTAGTAAAGTCTATAAGTTATACTTTAAAAGCTTATACTATTATATTATATTCTTATAGATTTCTTCCTACTAATTACTTTTTACTTTATATATACTACTTATTATATAAGTAGTAAGTTTATTTAAGTTAAAGTACTACCTACATATAGCTACTTAGATAAGTAGAGGTAAATTTTAAAATTACACCATAGATTAAGTAACTAATTACCTATACATAAAGTATATATACTTTTTAATATATAAGTATAGTTATATAGCTTTTAACTTTAAAGACTTTCTACTTATAATTAATATATAGCTTAAAATTATATAATATATATACTACTTATTACTTAATAAGTAATTAAGTATATATATAGTCTTAGAGATAATAGACTACTACGCTTTATCTCTATAAGATAACGCTTAATACTTATATAACCTATAAGTTAGTAATAACTATAACTATAAATATACTATAGTTAATTAGTTATATACTAACTAATAGTAATACTATATTATAACTATAGTTAGTAACTATAGTTATAATACAGTATTAATAATACTATATACACTGTATATATAATTAAGCAGTCGAAGTTAATATACTATAGTTATATTATATATACTAACTATAGTTATAATACAGTATTAATAATACTATATACACTGTATATATAATTAAGCAGTCAAAGTTAATATACTATAGTTATATTATATATACTAACTATAGTTATAATACAGTATTAATAATACTATATACACTGTATATATAATTAAGCAGTCAAAGTTAATATACTATAGTTATATTATATATACTAACTATAGTTATAATACAGTATTAATAATACTATATACACTGTATATATAATTAAGCAGTCAAAGTTAATATACTATAGTTATATTATATATACTAACTATAGTTATAATACAGTATTAATAATACTATATACACTGTATATATAATTAAGCAGTCAAAGTTAATATACTATAGTTATATACTAAAAATAGTAATAATACAGTATTAATAATACTATATACACTGTATATAGAATAAAGTAGTCTAAGTTAACTAATAATATAACTAATAACTATTATCCTTCTATACCTTCTTTACTTATATACACCCCTATTTACCTTAATTATATAGTATATAGTAAGTAAAGTATTTTATAGGTATAAGTATTTACTATTAGTCTATTTACTATTTAGTTTTATAGGAGTACTACACTATAAAGTATTTATATATATATATACTAGAAATAAAATATTTACTTTATACTTTTATATCTACTCTAACTTTTAAGGAACTAAAACTTAAAAGTATATTAGTTACTTAGTATTTAGTACTTACTAATTAGTAATACGCTTATATTTCCACTCTAGGGTACTTACTACTTAGTACTTACTACTTTAGTACTTAATATATAATAGTTAAGTATTTACTATTTATACCTATATTTCTACTTTAGAGTACTTAATATATATTAGTTATATAATATAGCTTATATCTTAACTATACATTTCTAACGTTAAGTATTTACTTTATACTAATTAGTAATTACTAATTACTAATATTAAGTAAGTAAGTTACTAGTATACTACTACAGACTACAGTACTACTTAGTACTTACTCTTAGTACTTACTCTTAGTACTTACTACTTAGTACTTTTTATATAAACCTATTTACTATTTCTTTTACTACCTAATTATTCTTTATTATCTTACTTACCTCTTATAAAACAAAAAAAGACTATATTATTTATATTCCTACTACCTAAGTACTAGTAGTAAGCAGTACTAAAGTAGTAATTAATACTAATTATAGTTTTTCTTACTAGTAAATAGTAACTCTAACTAATAACTATAGTCTATAACTTAGTATATACTATATACTATATAGTATATACTTATATAGTATATATTACTAATTAATAATTATTACCTACTTATAATATAGTATTTACTATTTAAGGTATATATCTTAGTCTAACGTATATTATATTTAATATAGTATTTAGTATACTATAATATAGTACTTAGTATACTATAATATACTAATTAACTATAGAAATACTATACTATTATTTTTCTACTGTAGTTATAGTTTACTAGTGTAGTAAACTATAACTACTGTAGTGTAGTTGTAGTTTAGACTACATCTCTCTTACCTATACTACAACTATAACTACAACTACTATAGTTATAGTTTAGTCTAAACTACAGGGTGTAGTTTGTAGTTATAGTATGTAGTTATAGTTATAGTTATAGCTTTTTATTAATGCTCTACCTCTTACTATAAGCATAAGGTTACATAGCTGTTAAGGTGTAATATTTTAGCTTTATAAAAAGCGTCTTTAAGAGGGTAGTATTAAAGTTAACTATAAGATATAAGGAGTAGTAGGAGTTTCTTCTAGTAGGTGCTATATAAGGTATTAGCCTTATAATAGGCTCCCTCTAGAGATACTATAAGTGCTAGCTCTAGACTATATAATCCTATTATGTAAGAGTATTCTAAGGATTAGTTAACACTTTACGTAAGGTCTTATAGAGGGCTAGCCTATAACCTAAGTGTTTCTATACTGTTTATTAGTTATTATTTAGTTTTTATAGAGTTATATATATAAAAATGCTTATTATATATACGCCTAGTAAGAAATACAGCCTTAAAAGATATATATAACTGCTAGTAGTATATTAAAAAGAGGGTTTTATTAGCTTATTAAGATCCTTCTTACCCCCCTATAAACGCTGCTATAAATGTAGTAAAAAACATTAATCTTAGGGGTGTTAGCAGTAGTATTATAAGCTTAAACTAGGACTTAGTGTGTAGTATTAGGGTAGGAGGCCTATTAGAAGGCGTTTTTACTACGCTTAAAGCGCTTAAGGTAGCGCCTAGAGGCGCCCCCTTAGCTTTATTATAGTCTTTATAGATCTTATTAGCCTCCTTATTAGCTATATAAGATATAGTTATATTATACTAGCCTTTAAGAATAAGGTAGTTAATAGTGTGTTAAATATCTTAAAGGTCTAATTTATAAATATCCTTAGTAAGAGCCTTTAGGTTACTATTAAAGATAAGCTTTTTATTAAAAATAACATCTTTTATTATAAATACTTTACTATAAAGGGGATTCTAAATATAGTATAAGTTACTTAAAGTGTAGCTAATAAGATAACCTATCTATATATATAGGGTAAGCCTTTTTAGGCGCTAGTAGTAAAGCTAAGCGTCTGCTATAAGTATATATACTTTATAGCTATAGATTCTTAAGTGTAAAAGGTTAAGTTAGGTAAATTATATAGCGTCTTTACCCTAAAAGTGCTTATACTACAGCTAGTATAGAGTCTTCTAACTATAAGAGGCTTATAGTATATAGTTATAAAGGTAGGTTATAGAGATGTAAATTTTAAGCTAAAAAACATCTAGGAGCTTTATGTAAATAGCTATACACCTAGCCTTATGCTTAATTATAGCTATAATACGCTTTATAGCGCTGTTTTACACTTAGGTATTTAGGGCGCTTACCTTAATATATACTAAGTGCATTAAGGCTTATAGAAACCTTATTATTATTAGCTAGCTTATTATTAGTCTTAATAACCTTTACCTTATAACTATAGTGTACTTTAAGTATAGTTAGGGAGTCTATAATTATTATAAGTAGTATGTCTGTCTTATAGGTATAAAGGTAAAAGTCCTAAGTTAGGCCTATTATGTAGTCTAAAAGAAGTATATAGGAGTAGTAACCTATATAGCCTACCTTAAGGTTATAAAAGTTAACTATAAGGTAGTTACTAGGCTTTATATAGATAACTAACTCTTATAGGCTTCTTTAGACTATTTAATAGGCCTTACCTAAGGCGTAAGCCTTATAGTTAACTATTATAATAGGCTTATTAAAACCCTAGATATACACCCTATAAGTAATATTAGAGATCCTTTTAAGTGCCTTTAGGCTAAGGTGTCTAAGGCGTTAATACTAGGTAAGAGGGTTACTAAGGATAGGCTTCCTATAGGTAGCTATTATAAAGGCGTTTCTTTTACGCTTTAGGTGTAGTATCTTATCTACATAAATAGCTAGTAGGGGGACTACAGCTGTAAGCGTAGCTTCTAACAAAAAGAGCTAATAGTTAAGCACCTACTAGCTATAAATCTTATTAATATAGGTAATAAAGGACTTATTTACTTTATATAGGTAATTATTACCTAGGCTTATATTCTACTAGATTTCTTACTGCTATAGCTTTAAGAAGGATATAAGGTTAGTAGTAATACCTCTATAAAGGGTAATATTATATAAAGTAAGCTTAATAATATAATTTCTATATACTTAGAGCTTAATCTCTATAGTGCTATACACCCTAATAGGTAGCTACTATATACCTACCTACATAAAGTTATCTATAGGCGTATTATAGAGGGTCTTAAACTATATAGTATTATTAAATATATAGATATTACTACCTAAGTTAAGTATTACTAACTTAGCTAAGTAATATTAGCTCTTAGTAATATAAAAGGAGGCTATAGAAATCTTACCTTAGCACCTACTATAAAGTTAATTAAAGCCTTTAGCTAACATTCTTACTACTTAGAGCTTCTTAGTAAGAGCCTTATTAGTCTAAAGGCGTATTTTAATAAGCTTTTTAATGCTTTTACTAAGCAGTCTATTATTTTTCTTTAGATAAGAGAAGGCATAAAAGCACTACATAATAGTATAATAAGAGCCTATATAGAGCTTATAGGTAATATCTATAGTTATATACTTTATAGGTAGTATCTCTACTATACTTATACGCTTTATAGGTAGTATCTCTACTATACTTATACTTATACTTAAGTGCTTACGCTTTATAGTTATACTAGCCTCTTATAAAGGCAGAGAGGTTTTTACCTCCTTAGCTAATAACGCTTTCTTTCTCTTATACCCTCTATAGTTATAGCCTTATCTACTATAGTTATAGTTCTTATAACCCTCTTTCTTATTATTATTATTTATTATTTTAGTATAAGTAGGGCTAAAAGCTCTTTACCTAGCCTTTCTTATATACTTACTTTTATCTACTAACTATAGGAACTCTTAGATATTAAAGAGAACTAATTCTAACGTTAGGTAGTTATTAAGAGCGTTAGTAACCTTTATATAGTAGTATATATATACCTAGCTTAAGAGATAGGTCTTCTAGAAGGCTGCTATAAATAGGTTAAACTAGTTACTTAAGAGCTAGGTCCCTAGGATGCTGCTAGCAGCAGCTTTATAGAGTGCCTTTTCCTACTTTATAAGCTAGGCCTTAACTTCTTTCTTAGTTCTTAGGTGCTTTAAGGTTACTTAGAGGACCTTTTTTAGTGTAATATATACATTCTCTTTACGTTTAGAAAGGTATATTCCTATATAAGCCTAGAGGATAATATAAAGGGCTAGGTAAGGCCTTATTTAGGTAATTAGTAACTTAATTACTAGTTATCTAAGCTAGGGAGTAAAAGGAGAGATTACGCGCTATATGCTTACGCAGTATGTAGAGCTTTTATATATAGCTTACTTAAGTCTGTAGTAAGTAAAGCCTAGCTATAACACCTTTATAGCGCAGCCTATAATATATACCTCTTACCTACCTATAGGCGCCTATAAGAATTATAGTAGGTCTCTAAAGCCTCTTACTGCTAGTACCCTATAGGCTATAGCCCTATAGGCTGTAGCTCTACACTACTTATAGCCTAGGCGCTATAAGTAAGTATTATAATAATTTTATAGGCTATTATCTTCTTCTCTTTTTCCTTCTCTTTTTCTCTAGCCTTTATAATTATTAAAAAGTAGGTTAGATTTACGCCTATTAGCGCCCTCTTTTTCTCTATTAGTATATATAGCTTATACTAATTATTATATAGTTAAATAGATTATATAATAGCTATAAGTCTAGCTCTTCTAGGTATATACAGCCTATATATATACACTTCTTAACTATTTAGTTTTATTTCTAATATTACTAATAGCCTTTTACTCTTAGTCCCTCTCTAGAGGCTTTTATATCTCCTACCCCTATTAATAATGCTACTACTACTACTACTACTACTACCTCTACTACTACTACTACTACTACTACTACTACTACTACTACTAATACTACTACTAAGCCCCTAGCTATATATTATCTTATATAAGAATTATATATTTAGAGCTAATTAGTATATAGAGATTACTTTTTAAGTATACTTAGGATAAGGAATTAGATAATTCCTTACGCCCTAAGACTTCTATAAAGCGCTATAAACATATAAAGCGTATTAGCCTTTAGGCTGTTTCTTACTTTATATATACTAACTAGCTTATAAAGTATACTAATATAGCCTTATATACTAATAAGCTTAGTGTTAGTAGTTATTATACTAACTATATATATAGCAGCTATACCTACCCTCTTTTTATACGTTCTATCTTATAAGACTCTCTTCTGTAGTTAGTATTAACCTTATGCTAGATTCCTATTAACTCTCTCTCTCTCTACTAGGAGATAGTTACTACTACTACTACTATTACTGCAGCCCCTCTAGGCTAGCTTAAGGAGCTTATAAGTTTAACGCTCTAACTACACTATTTTATTACTAATAGGTATATAGGACTAGTATTACTACTTTACTACTAAGGCTTAGAAAGACTTAGTTACTTTAGACTAGGCTTACGTCTATATGCAGTAAGATAAGCTTTATTTTATATATTTACATAAGATAAAGCAGTATATTAGTTCTACTAGTAGTATATCTATTATATCCCCTACTGCTACTACTCCTACTGCTACTACTACTACTACTCCTACTACCCCTATTAAGGCTATATTTAACCCTAGCTAGGTTACTTCTACTACTACCCTACTTACTATTACACCTGCTGTTAGTGTTATAGCGCCTAGTAGGGCTACTTCCTTAGGAGGCCTTTTAGCTAACTAGGTAGAGCGCCTTATTATAGCCTATAAAGTATTACTAGTATGCTAGCTTCTATATATTTATATACCTTTATATATTTATTATGCTTACTAACTGCTTATAGTTTGTTAATATAGTGTGTTTAAGCTATACTGCTAATACTACTACTGCTATTACTACTACTACTGCTGCTACTACTACTCCCTCTTCTTCCCTTAGTAAGGGCTGTAAGTACTCCCTAGAGCTCTAAGTAGGGGCTATACTCTATATACCTCCTAAGCTTCTTTTATACTGCTTATTATTAGTTAAGAGAGTTAGGCTATAGCTTAGAAATAATATTACTTCTACCTCTATACTTCTTTTACTTAATATATATATAGGTTAGGTTACTATTATAAATATTAATTAGGCTATATCTTACTTTATAGATATTAAGCGCTATAGTATTACTTATAAGATCTATAGGCTCCTAGGTAGTATTAGTAAATCCCTCCTACTATACTAACGCCTAGCGTAATTTACTATATTCTTACTTCCTCTACTTAGCTGTAATAATCTCTTTAATATACTATTCTTACTTACTATCTTCTATAATTAGAGGGGGTTATATATCTATAGTTTATTACTCTAGTAAGAGGTTAGTTATAGCCCTCTATAAGAGGTTAATATAGAAATAATTATAGATACTACCTAGTATATTAAGTTAGATAATAAGGGGGCTAATAACTTTTATAACTATATACTTACTATAAAGCTAATTAAGCTTATAGTTAGGCTAAAGGAAGTAGTAGTTATATAGGTTTAGCTAAACCTTACTACTAATGTTAAATCTCTCTACTGCGCTATAGCACTTATTTACAGCGTCTTTAGTATGCTACTAAGTTACAGCTATAGCAGCTTACGCTATATATGTTATATCTATTATCCTCTATATAAGCTTTTCTATAGCCTTCTTATATAACCCTAGTTTTAGTCCTTTATCCTTATATACTTTAACTAGCTCTATATAGTACCTATAGGTAAGAAAGAAGGGGCTAACCTCTATTACTAATACTATATAATTATTAATTATAAGTTATATAACTAGAAGCTATTACGCTTAGTCCTCCTAGAGGTAGCTAATATAGGTGCGTAATACAGCTTAAATCTCCTAGTTAAATTACTTAGTAGCTTTATTACTTTAGGGGTAGTAAGCTATACTTAATTTCTATATAACCCCTATTAGCATATAGAAACGCTTCTAAAACTTACTTATTTAGTTACTACCCTTATTACTAATAATACTTTTAGGTATACTATAGAAGCAGAAGTAGTATTTAAGGAAGTATATTATATAGGCCTCTACCTCTATAGTGTCTATAGCCTTAAAGGTAATTACTTTACCTAGCTAGTTAGAGATTACCTAGAGGAAATATGCCTTTATAGCGCCTAAAGGCAGTAAGTCTGTAATAAAGTCTATTAAAAGATTACTTTATAGGCACTTTAGGATCTTAAGAGGCTGTAGGTACCCTCTCTTTATATATTACTAGACTTTACTTTAGCTGCAGACGTTATAGTTATATATAAAACAGTATATAGCCTACATCTAGCCTAGCTAGTAGAAGCACTAAGAGATAATTTTAAGTATGCTATTACAGCCTAGGTAGCCTAATAGGGTTAAATTATAGCTTTACTATATTAACCTTATATATAACTTATTTAATAGAGAGTCTAGGTTATTATCTTTAGGGACCTAGAGACAGCTACGTTAGGTAAGACGCCTAGCTATATCTAGTGTGTAGTTACTAATCTAAATATATACCTTAACCTTAATAGAGAGTATATATAAGCTGTTTATAATAGCATTATAAATACACTAAAGGTCTATATCTATATCTTATGTTATCTTCTATATCTATTATAGGGACTTATCCTTTAAGATATAGGTCTTTAGTACTAGAGGTAGTTCCTATTATAAGCGTTAAGCCCCTAGCGTGTAGTTAGTATGTAACAACAGAGCTAGTATAGAGTGTTCTAGTATAACTTAGATAATACAGCCCTACTTCTATTTATTATTCTAGCTTATTAGTGTATCTTAGTCCCTATATAATAATATATCTAAGATGCTTACTTTCTTACTTAGGTAATAAATAATATAGAAGTTATACTT
This sequence comes from Colletotrichum lentis, assembly GCA_003386485.1. NCBI lineage: Eukaryota > Fungi > Ascomycota > Sordariomycetes > Glomerellales > Glomerellaceae > Colletotrichum > Colletotrichum lentis. The sequence goes on from NWBT01000046.1 coordinate 3,521,957, forward strand.
TACTAGTTTCTCTACCTAGCAGCTTTAGCGCTTTATTAGCTTCTACTTTATTATAAAGTACTTTAGTAACTTATAGTTAGTAATAATATAAAATAGCTTATTAGCGCTCTAAAGCTCTACTTACTAGGCTTATAAGCACTTTATTACAGCTAGAAGTTCTTTATTATAGATTAGGTAGTTATACTACGCTAAGGTAAGCTTCTATAAGTAGAAAGTAACTAAGTAAGGGTTACTATCCCTATTAAGCTATATAAGGGCGCTACTAAGCGTAAAGCCTAAGCAGTCTGTCTTAATAAAGGTAAGCGCTATTAAGTTAAAAGTGTAAAGTAGTAGCGCTATAGAAAATATATCTTTAAGCTTAGTAAAGGCTTCTTAGTGCGCTTTAGACTATATAAAAAGCATACCCTTTTTTATAAGCATATTAAGCAGCTTAATAATAGTTATATAGTCCTATATAAATATATAGTAATAGTTTATAAACCTTAAGAAACTATATACGCCTTTTACGCTTATAGGCGCTAGCTATTTGTAAATTATATATATCTTCTTAGGGTCTATAGATACCTCTTTCTCTACCTTAAGAATAAAGCTAACATACTTAACTTTCTTTATAGTAAACTTACTCTTAGCTACATCTAGGCTTAGTCCTACTGTATAGAGGGCTTAAAAGACATATTATACTTTATCTTTATAGTCCTTTTTTAACCTACTTAAGTATATAAGTATGTTATTAAGGTAGGCTGTAGTAAAATCGTTAAGAAAGCCCTATAGCGTACTATTAATAAACTACTGCTATAAGGCTAGTATATTAGTAAGCCTAAAGAGGTAAATAAGCTATTTAAAAAGCCTATAGTATATCTAGAACGTAGTTTTTAGCTTATTACCCTTAGTAATATATATCTTATAGAAGGTAGCTATAATATCTACCTTTATAAACTATCTTAATAACTCTATATATCTAAAAGTCTTAGATATTAGCAGTAAGGGGTATTAGTCCTTCTTTATAATAGCGTTAAACGCTTTATAATTATAGTAAAAGTATAGTCTGCTACTTAGTTTGTATATAAATAGAATAGGTATGCTAGCTATAAAGCTGCTTACCTAGATAAAACCCTTATTTAAGAGGTCCTAAAGTATATTCTTAAGAATAAGGAGCTCCTTATGTAATATCCTATATAACAGTCCCTAAGGTAATAATGCTTCTTTTCTGCTTATATCTTTCTCTAGCTTAACGTAGTAGTTAAAACTACTTTATTAGGGTAGTAGGTCTATAGATAAGAAGGGGTTAAAAAGGTCTTTAAATTCCTTCCTTACTTACTTAGGAAGCACTATAACTATAGCAGCTTATTTTACTTCCTTCTCTACCTTTAGTTATAATGCCTTTTCTATATTAGCTAAGCTAATAGCTATAATTTACTTAAATATAGCTATGCTTTACTGCTTATTAGGGGTGCCTATATTAGAGGCGCTTATATTATATAGGTAATTTACTGCTTAGTAGTAGGCTCTTTCTTTATATACAGCCTAGCAGCAGACTGCTATAAAAGATATAGCGTTTAAGATATATACTTCTTATATTTACTATACTCTTTCTAACTTTTTCTATCTAACTAAGTAGAGAGTAAGGCTAGCGTAGCTATAGTAAACTATTCTTTCTGCTATATTATAAACAGCTTAGTTATCTTCTATCTAAGGCTTACCTAGGAAGATATTTATATCTAGGCTGCACACTATATATATATAAATACATTTCTAGTAGCTATAAAGGTTAAGTATTAGAATAATAACTCTATTAGTATCTATTTTTATAGCTTCCTTTATAAACCCTTATGAGGGTATGTTATATTAATTAATATATAGTAAGCGTAATTTATATATAAAGTTATAATTAACTATAGTATAAATATTACACCTAATGTTAATTAAGGCTTATATAGAGGTTCTTTTATTAATGTAGGCCTCTACTAATGCAGCTAGCCTACTTATCTTCTGTTTATATTAGAAGTCCTCCTACCCTACACGCTTTTTACTTATAGGCTCTAAGGCTTAATTTTATCCTAAAGCTATTCTTTTTCTAATTTAGATGTTTCCTTAATGCTGCTAGAGGTAGTTATATAGTCTGTTTTATTATTAGGATGTAATTTCTACTTAGTAACTACTTATATAGTTATAGGCTTCTTCTTCCTCTTACGCTCCTAGAGGCACTCCTATATAAGGTAGCCTACTTTATTATAGTTAAAGTACTTTTATATTTCTTTATGTAGCTTATACTTAGGTTTCTTACTTATCTTTATAGCTACTAACCTTATAAAGCCTATTATTAAAGTGTCTCTATTAGTATCTATTTTCTTTATTACAGCTAGATATATATTATATAGGTAACTTTAGAGCTCCTCTACCTTCTATATAATATAACTAATAGTTAGTACTACCTCTAGGAAGGTCTAAGGTATTATAACTATAACTAGTATGCTCTTAAGGTAGAAGTTAAGTATATTAGTTATAAGCGTAATCTACACTTCTACTACCTAGGTCCCTACGCTAGCTTCTACTAGTATATATTTAAACTTTAGGTAGAAGGCTATAAAGGACTTATATTCCTTTATTTAAGTGCTTATTAGCACTACAGCAGCTTTAGCTTATATATTTAGGTTACTAAAGGTGTAGTTTAGGTGCTCTATAAAGTGTATAACGTTATAAGTGCTATCCTAGCTACCCTTCTTATAGTAGGTAGTAACTATCTATTAGGGGCTAACTTTAAGGTAGAAGTATATATAGTACTAAGCCTCCTAACTAAAGGAGAAGAAAATAGTATTAATCTTAAGCTTATTATATATCTAGCACACCTATAAGGAATAGTACTTATATAACCCTAAGAACTTTAGTAGGCTTAGTAGCTGTTTTTACTTAACGTTAGTAACTATTACCTCTATAGGTAAGGAGGTAGTAAGACTTATTATAGAGGTAGGTATAGTAGTTATTATAATATTAGTAAGTATCTATATTTACATTATAAGTAAGAAGATAAGTTATTTAAGGGAGGCTAGCTAGTTATTACTAGACGCAGAAAAGCTTATATCTTATATTAATAGCTTAGGTATTACGCCTATTATTTTATCTTAGTAGCTTATTACGTAGTATAATTAGTAAAGGTAGTAAATTATAAGCTTAGATATATAAAGGGCTAAGTAAAGCCTTATTTAGGTAATTAGTAACTTAATTACTAGTTATCTAAGCTAGGGAGTAAAAGGAGAGATTATATACTATACGCTTACGCAGTGCGTAAAGCTTTTATATGCAGCTTACTTAAGTCTGTAGCAGGTAAAGCCTAGCTATAATACCTTTATAGCGCAGCCTATAATAGATAATAACCTAAGCGTTAACCTTACTATTAGAGGTATAGTAATAAAGCTTAAGGTTAGTAGAAATAGTCTAGTATATCTATTTTTATAGGTTACTATAGCGCTTAAGGCGTTTCTTTTATATATAAAGGTTATTATTATATTATATATAGCGCTCCTTATAAAGAAGAAGGTTAGCTAGAGAGAAGTCCTCTAGCTATAATATACACTATAAGGCGTCTACTATATATAGGAGTATATAACTAATATCTAAAGCTAGAGTTATATCTTTAGGCTTCTCTTATAAGGGCTATAACTTAGGTTACAGCTGCAGCTGCAGCTGCAGCTGCTATTAGAGGGCTGTAGTCTATAAGCGCGTCTTATATACTAAGACGCTTATAGCTCTTAAGGGGGTAGTATTTAAAGGGGTATTTACAGTACTACTTATAGGAGTTATTATAACTACGCCTACATATAGGTAATTACGTATTAAGGGCTTTTCTAGCTTAGTAAGCAGCCTAGTAAGCGTCTTAGACGTATTATATATAGTAATTAATAGGTTAATTACATCCTAAAGCTTATAGGTTTTTACCTTAGTTTTAAGCTAGTTAAACTAAAGAACCTAATTAGTAAGGCTGTTAAGAATAGTCTTAGTAGTATTAGTAGATATCTTATAAGCTTATAAATAGCTTTATAGTGCTTATTATTATTAGTTTGTAAGTATATAAGACTCTTAATTATTAGATTATTAAGAGTAATAGTAATAAGTTAATTATTTATATATTTAGAGATATATATATAACTATAACTATTATGCCCTACTGCTAGCCCCTAACTTAGGCCTATAAGAAACCTATTCCTAGGCGCCTAAGGCTATAACTAGAGCCTACTACTTAGGAAGAAGCCTGCAGCAGTCCCTTTAGTATTTAGTAAAGGGCTAGCTACGCTAGGCTTAAGCCTATCTCTAGGCCTACGCCCTATACGCATAGGTTACGCCTTATGTGTATACACCCTTTAATTTAACAATTTTAGGTTGCTGCTAGTTACTACTACTATTGTTGCTCTGCCTACACTTTATTATTAGATAAACAGTGCTAGCCTAGCCTACTATAGCGTTTTTCTCTGTCTCTTATCCTGTCTCTACGCACCTATAAGTAATAATATCTATAAATTAAGCTGGTTAGCTGCGTAGCAAAATACATAAGAATAATATGTAAAGAGTTTATAGGGGTAGACTGACGCTAGGAGTTAGGACTAAGGTATGTAGCTAAGGCGGTCCCTCTTAAGGTTACATAGGTACATAATATAGAAAAAAAAAACAATAGGGAACACAGTATAAGTGCTATACCTAGCACTAAAAACTTAAGTAGTAGTAGTAAAAACAGTATATAGTTTCTATAGTATTAAGAAACGTAGAATTATAAAAGCTTCTAGAACTATAACTAACTACCTTATTAACTAACCCTTAAGAATATTAGAGACACTATCTAGATAGGTCTATAATAGTAATATAGTATACTATAGTCTGTAATTACAGAAGAATTATTATAATAATAACTATATTAAGAAACTACCTAAAGATAGCTTTAACTTTAGCCTAAATCCTCCTTAATAACTATATACCTAATTTAACCTCTATTATTTACCTTAATAACTAGTTACTTTTATTATAGAAGCTAAGTAATATATATATATAATATATTAGCTATAGCTATATAAACTATTTAATTTAAGAATGCTAATTAAACTAGCGTAGAACTAATTAGATCCTACAGTTAAGATTAGTTACATAATGCAAAAAAAACAACAGCAGTTAGCCTAATATAAGCACTATACCCTATTCTTATGCTATTAACTTAGTAAGGTAGCTTATTTAAGAATATATAGTACTATAGGGGTTAGTATAGTCTACTAAAGATAGCTTTACTCTTAAGGTCTATACTACTAAGGTCTACAGTAAGAACTCTTAACTATAGAGGTATTTAACCTTAAGAGGTAGGCTTATTAGGTATATATAGTTAGCTAGGATAGAATCTCCTAGGATTCTCCTATTAACTATACCTATAACCTACTAAACCTACAGTTTAGATAAATTATCCTAAAACCTACTAAAGTAACTAAATTAAATCCTCCTTTCTAATCTTATTAAGTCTAATCTTATTAACTCCTTATCCTACTTAGTTATACCTACACTTAACCTAAATAACCCCTTTAAACTAAGCACCTCTCTTAATTATAACCTCTTAGAGGTTATAAAATAGTTTATAATAGCTTAGATAAGCTCTATTATTAAGCAGTATAGAGGGAACTCTCTATATAATATTATTACTATTAATAGCAGAATAGATAACTATATAATAATTAATATTACTAGCGTTAGATTAGTAATCTTACTTCTTAACAGCCTAGTAGCTAATATAGGCCTAATTATTAGGGTAAGGCAGGCCTTATAGCAGCAGCTCTACTCTTTTATTAGCAGGATAGCCTAGAAGCAGGATGATGTATCTAAAATTATAACAATAAAGAAGCACTTAGGCTAGCTACAGGCAGTAATCTATGCTATCTAGTAGGTGTAGTATAATTAAGGGATAGAAGTCTAAAGGTTAAAGAAAAGAGATTTTACTAGAAGCTCTAAGGATACTATTAGTTAGAAACTTAATGTAATAGTTATACTTAATACATATTACTAGACCCCTAGAAAATAAAACATGTTTACATAATGTATAGCCTAAAAGGGTATATAAACTATAAAGCCTTCTTTATAAATTAATACTACTTAGTTAAAAAGACTTAGTAGTATTTCTATATCTTATAGCTACTCTCTAGCTTAAAGATAATATAATAAGAATCTATAATAAAAGTTATATAAAGTAAGTATTAAGTAAGATACTTTTTTAAGATTTACTTCTTAAAGCTTAAATACTAGTAACCTCTAAGCTAGGAGAAAAAAGATAACTTAGCTAAGCTTTATATAGATAACTTTAAATCCTATAGATAAGATATTCTTAGTGCTCTCTTAATAATCTAGATAATAGGCTAATAATATAGGTTAGAGGATTAGGTAGGGGATAGAAGGGGTGTATAGAGGTGTAGAGATTAGTAAGTAAGGGTAGTTATCTAATTAATAGAGGTAATAGTAATAGGTTAATATTACGTATATTATATGTTGTATATATATCTAACTGTATATATAACTATAACTATTACGTTACCCTTTTGCCTAGCCTTACTACCTAACTAGGCCCTTAGCAACCCCTTTTCTAGGTGCCTAAGGCCTCTATAAAGCCTACTGCCTAAGGTAAAGCCTATAGTAGTCCCTCTAATATTTACTAAGTAACTAGGCTAAATTAGGCTAATAACTTCTATCTCTATATACCTTTTTAGTATGCCTAAAGTACCCCCTATAGGACTCTCTAATTTAATATACCCCCTTAGGGAAGGCCTTCTTATAGGTCTTTACAGCTTATAGCTATAAAGGGTAAAGCTTTTACTTTATAATACTCTATATAAAAGGCACTTAGAAAGAGCTTTCCTATAATCTATAGTGCTTATAGGGTACTAACGTATAAGAGATTATAAGTCTCCTTAATAGCCTATATATCCTCTTTTATTATTTATATTTCTAAGTAAGCCTTATCTTTAGTAAGCTTTTATATTTAGTTATACTTAAGAAATACCTTCTTATTAGTTATATTTATTTATTATAAGAAGGCTTTATACTTTAATAAGTTAAGAGCCTTAGTAAGTCTGTCTGCTATAAGCTTTATAGACAGTATATATATAATATTAATATACTACTAAGTAACCTCCTATTATAACTAGTAGTTATAAATATCTATATAATGTAACTTTATATAAAGCTTTAAGAGCTTCTTAGTTATAAGATTAATAGTCTATTAATTATTATATTATATCTATATTCTTATAGGCTAAGGCGCTTTTAATATATATATTAAGTGCTAGCTACGCTTTATAGAGAGCTATACTTATAAGCGTAATATTAACTAGCTAGTAAAAAGGGCTTTCTTAGCTGCTTATAAAAGCGCTAGAAGCTCTGCCTTAGTAGTTAATATAGTAATAGTATCTTACTTATTAGCTTACTAGGTAATAAGACCTCTAAAAAGCTTTATTATAAAGGCCTAAGAGCTCTTATAATTAAGTAAGTTATCTATAAAGCTTATATTAGAGGTAACCTCGAAGGCGTCTTTATTACTACTAAGCTTAGCGCTAAATTAAAGGTAGAGGTAATATATATAATAAAGGTATAATAATATGCAGTTAGCAGCCTTCTAGTAAGCTTTACTTAGGTTCTAATTAAACCTTATAAGCCTACTTACTATAAAAGTAATATTAAGATATATTATAATAGCAGTATAAAGGATTATACTAACCTTCTACTAGTATCTATTTATCTTATAATACACTATATTATTAGTATACAGTAGAAGCTCTTCTTTTATTATAGAGGTAAATTTATATATATTATCTATAACGTTAGTATATATAGGGAGTAGTTTTATAGCCTTCTCTATATATACTACTTATAAGAGCTAAAGTCTCCTGCTTATGTAGTTATATAAGACTTTAAGGCCTAGGAACTACTAGAGCTCCTAGCCTCCTTTAAGGTAATACTTTACTTAGAGGGCTTTTAGCTTCTTAATTACTACATACTTATAGGCCTTTAGAAACACTAATATATAGTTATTAATATAAAAGAAGAATATAATCTAGCTTTTCTGCTAGTAGTAATCTTTACCTATAATACATTAAAAACCTTATATAATAAGTCTTACTTTAAAGTGCTATTACTATAGAAGGGGTAATTAGTATAAGCTATAAAGGGCTTCCTAAAGATATATAATAATACCTTTCTTATAGTAACCTAGTAGTAACTCTATATATACCTCCTTATTAATATCTATATAGATAAATATATTAATAGCGTTATATTAGAGTAGCTTTAAGTTAAAGTAGGTAGCTAGAGCTATTAATATTTAAAAGAATATACCTACTAATATAGCTATATATATATTATATAAATCTTTTACTTATTAGTTACTATATATAATAAACCTTATCTTTACCTTTATAAGGTAGCTATACTTATTAAGCTTATATATATAGACCTAAATATAGTTAAGAATCTAATTACTATAAGTAAAGCCTTTAGGAACTTCTCTCTATAACCTTAACGTCTTATAGCTATAAAGATAGCTCCTTTTAGCCTTCTTAAAAGCGTTTTTAAAAAGGTAGTTTACTAGCTAACTATATAATATAGGAAGGGGAGGTAGGTGTTTCTAGTAGATACCTATTAAAAAGGCTGCTTTACTACTTCTTATAGTAAGCCTATTAGCTACCTCCTGCTTTTAGCCTACATTAGGCTATATACTAAGTATACTTAAAGGTATACCTAGTTACGCTTTTAGCTTTATTATAGGTGTATCTAGTAGACCTATACTTACTAGCAAAATAGGGTAATTAGCCCTCTCTTATAGTATATAAGTGCTATCTAGTTATTTCTACTTAGCTTTAATATATAAGTATTACTTCTAGTAGAAGCAACCTACTAAAAATATAGCCTTAAAAGATTATCTTAGTAGCTTATACTTAAGAGTTATATTATTAGTAGCTCCTTTAAGTGCTTATAATTATTATTCTTAAGATCTTTCTTTCTACCCCCTTACGTTAGGTATATCTCTAAGGGTAGTTATAAATAAGGCCCTTAAGGGTAGTATCATTAGTAGTATTATTAATATAAACCTTACTTTAGTATAAGGTAATAGAGGGGTTATCCCTTTATAGCTATTAATATGTAATACCTATAAGATCTATAGATCTTATAGATACGCTACTAACTGTAGCTTATAGCTTAGTAAAGCTACAGCCTATACCTTTTAAGGTTAGACCTCTATAGACCTATATAGAAGAATTAAGTAAGTTACATTATATAATTAGCACCCTAAGGTGTAGGCCTTCAGCCTAACAAATAACAACAAGACTGCATACACATTAGAACTAATCTATTCTAAGATTTATATCTCTAACGAAATGTTAAAAGCTATAGCTAATAGATACTAGAAGGAAAAATAATATTAAGATATTATTAACGTAATTAGAAAGCGTAATAAGATAAGAACACTAAATAAAAAGGATAATATTACAAACTAGTGTGTAGAAATTATAGAAAACTGCTACCTAGGACTGCCTTTTGTAATAAAAAAGGATCTCCTATACTACATTAGAAGAGATAGATAAAAACAGCTAGTAGTACTAAACAGTAAAATCTAAATAGTTATAAAGATAGTATATAATAACTATAACTATTTTAGATAATAGTAAGTAATATATACACTAGATAGTTTCTATTTTTAGTAAAAATTAAGGTATATTAAGGACTACATTAAGTTCTACCTAAAATACCTTAAGAACTTAATAGATTATATAAAGCTACTAGGAGAATTATAGCTAATCTACATTCTACTAAAACCTTTTATAGTAATAACTATAGACTTTATTATTAGCTTACCTCTTAAAACTATAAAAAACTTATTCTAGTAACTAGACTTTAAGCTAATTAAGAAATTTAATACTATAATAGTTAATATATATAAGAGTAGTAAAAAAACTATACTAATACTAGGCTATACTATATACTCTACTAGAAATTAGGTAATATTACTTCTATAAGTATTATAGCTTTATAATTAGGGACTACTAATTTATATTATATTAGATAGAGACTTAAAATTCCTCTCTAAGGTCTAGTAAACGCTATAAGACCTACTAGGAGTAAAACTAGTAATATTAACAGCATACTATCTACAGATAGATAGCGCTACTAAAAGAAGAAACTAGGAGGTAGAAATTACTATATAATATTATATATTAACGTTAGATACACCCTAGCTAGACATTATGCTAGCCTTATAATACTAGTTTAATTAAGTATATACTAACACTCTAGATAGATTACTAAATAAACATATACTTAGTTTTTAGCCTCTTATAGTAGCAGATATAATAAATCTAGATATAAAACTAATAATACCTAAAATGCTGTAAATTACCTATAAAATCTATAGCTAGAAAGCTAAGATATTAGCTATTCTAGGTGTAGCAGCTTTAAAGATTAGATATAATAAGACTAAGACCCTAATAACCTTTAAGCTAGGGGATAAAGTGTATATTAAATTACATAAAGGATATAACCTACTAAGAAAACTACACTAGAAATAGTTATAATAGTAAGCTAGCCTATTTATAATTATTAAGAGAGTTAGATAACTAGCGTATAAGTTAAATTTCCTAGCGTTATAGAGAATATATCTAGTAGTGTCTATAGTATAGCTAAAAGCAGCACTAAAGAGATAAGATTTATACTACTAATAAACACTAAAGCTAGGACCTATATTTATTAAGGGAGATAATAATAAATAGAAATTATATAAGATTAAAAAGCTAATAAAGAGATAAATAATATAGTATCTAGGAAAACTATTAATTAAATACTTAGTTAGATAGAAAGGATATAGCGCCTAAGATAATATGTAGTATAAAAGAGAGATCCTTATGCAGAATGTAAGTAACTTAATATATAAATTTAAGTAATAGAAACTAGTAAAGCTAGCAGAAATAACTAGCCTAAGGATTAGGAAATAAGGTAATAGGTCTAGCAGACAGCTAGCATAAAGTAGGTCTCTAATTCTAGATAACCTACTAACAGACACACTATAGTTAGAGGCCCTATAAACAAACTTCTAGGTAATACTATAATAATAAAAACATAATACAGATAAATACTATAACTATAGATAAATAAAGAATAATAGTAATAATATAATAAGGAAAAGAGTAACTAGAGTAGTAATAGATAAGACTAGCTCCTTCCCTAAGTTTATAAAAGGCTGCTCTTACCCTATAACCTCTACAAAATATCTACTTACTCTTATTCTTACTTAAGACTCTTTATTCTTATTTTTCCTTTTTATTTTCCTTTCTACTTATATAACTAATAACTTTAAATCTTACTATTACTATTACTATTAACTATATTACTAGTTTTTACTTCTAAATATAGCCTCTATAACATTAGGAACGTATTAATGTAAACTATAAAAAAGCCTATAAACAGAAGAAACTATTATAATAATAGATAATACTTATAAGAATAAGTAATTTAAAAATAAATATAATAGATAATACTACATCTGTAAGTATATAATAACTATAGTGTAACTTATTAATAATTCTATAGAAGGAATTCTATATATAAAACTTATAGCCCTAGTAGCAGATATTAGTTAAAAACTAAAAGACTATACTACTAAGAACTAAAGCGCCTTAACTATCTATAATAATATCTGCTGCTAACCTATTAATAATAACAAAATAGAATTATTATCTGTTATTATAATTAGAGCTTATATTAAAATTAATATAAGCAAAAAGGTAGTACTAGCTCTTAGGTAGAAATTTCTAGAGGAGATACTTTTAGGCTGCCTAGATATTAACTCCTATATTAACGTAGAAATTACCTTATTAAAAGATATAGAGTATAAACCTAAATAAAAATTTAAGGATGCTTACATAAAGAAACTAGGATACTAAGGTAAGGAGATACACTATATCTTAGGAGTTACTAACGTTAAAGTATATAAACGCTAACTAGTTCTGCTTATTAAAGGAGGTAAAGCTATTATAATACTAAACTAATAGTATATCTATAAAAATAAGTTAAGATAAGACTAAAATAAGAAATAGAAGTATCTAATTATATTACTTATATAAGGTAAAATCTATTAGTTAGTAGTACTAAAACGCCTTAATAGTAGAATAAGGCTACCTATTATTAACAAAACTAACTAAGTTAATATTATATACACTTTATACAATTTTAAAGAAGGCTTTGTTACTATTAATTAACTTTAGGTATACTAGCAGGCAGCTAAATATAGCTCTAGAACGTGTATACTATCTATTATAGGCAGGTAGGCTAGCCTACTATAACACTAATAGAGAATACAGACTATATAAGAGACTATAATAACCCTACCTAAACTATATAAATGCCTAGTATATAACTATCAGGTAGAGTAGATTAATGCTATTATATAGTATTAGTAGATAAACTATAAATAGGAACTTAGTATGTTTAAGGATGTAGTATATAGTAAATAGTAGGTAGACTTTTATATTTAGTGTAGATCCTAAAATAAAATTAAATATAGGTACTGCTATAAATCTAGAGACTAGGATAATAAGGTAGAACTTCCCCTAAAGGTAGTACTAAAAAGCAGTATCTACTATATAGAGTTAATAGCAGAAAAATATAAATAATAGTATTAATATTAGCTTTAGAAGATAAAGAAGAGGTAGAGAGATATAGATACTAAATATATTAAATTAGGATATAAATTAGAATTAGAAGCAGACACTAGCTAAAATAGCCTAAAGTAATATAAAGCAGATTATAATTTTATGCTAATTAATCTTAAAAACTAAGAAACTAATATATACCTAGAATACTATAAGTTAGTAGTATAAAACTTAGACCTATAAGAATATATTTACTACTAGATAGAAAAGCATAGGGAATTAAAAATTAATAGATAACTAATCCTAGATATAAAGGCTTTTAATAAGTATACTGCAGATACTAACGTAGTATGTAAATTTTATCTAAAAGACAGCCTACTGTATATAGATTAATAAGTACTTACTATTTATTAGAAATAGAACTATCTTAATAATTTAAGATAAGATTAAATTCTAAAACTAGAACCTAAGAACTATCTAATCTATATAATTCTAGACTATAGTATAGTAATAGATAATTTCTAAATATATATAGATAATAAGTATGTAGATAAATACTACTACTGTAAATATTATAATACTAAGGAGAATATCTTATATTATTACCTATAGGAATTACAAACTAAATATCTTAGAATGTATATACTAGATTTCCTATAAGACTTAAATTAAAACTATAACTTAATCCTACGTTAGGAGCTGCTGCTTATATACCTACAGCTTAAAAGCTTTAAAGAAGCTCTAGATATAAGGGCTAAAATGCCCTTCTAGGCTATACATTATGTAAACGTGTTTTATTTTCTAGGGGTCTAGTGACATATATTAAGTATAACTATTACATTAAGTTTCTAACTAACACCTTAGAGCTTCTAGTAAAATCTCTACTTCTATTATAACCCTAATTATACTACACCTACTAGATAGCGTAGATTACTACCTACAGCTAGCCTAAGTGCTTCTTTATTATTGCAATTTTAGATATATTATTCTGCTTCTAGGCTATCCTGCTAATAAAAGAGTAGAGCTGCTACTATAGGGCCTACCTTACCCTAATAATTAGGCCTATATTAGCTGCTAGGCTGTTAAGAAGTAAGATTACTAATCTAATGCTAGTAATATTAATTACTATATAGTTATCTATTCTACTATTAATAGTAATAATATTATATAGAGAGTTCCCTTTATACTGCTTAATAATAGAGCTTATTTAAGCTATTATAAACTATTTTATAACCTCTAAGGGGTTATAATTAAGAGGGGTGCCTAGTTTAAAGGGGTTATTTAGGTTAAGCGTAGGTATAACTAAGGATAAGAAGTTAATAAGATTAGACTTAATAAGATTAGAAAGGAGGATTTAATTTAGTTACTTTAGTAGGTGTTTTAGAATAATTTATCTAAACTATAGGTTTAGCAGGTTATAGGTATAGTTAATAGGAGAATCCTAGATTCTATTCTAGCTAACTATATATACCTAATAAGCTTACCTCTTAAGGTTAAATACCTCTATAGTTAAGAGTTCTTACTGCAGACCTTAGTAGTATAGACCTTAAGAGTAAAGCTATCTCTAGTAAGTTAATCTAGCATTAAGGTAGACTATACTAACCCCTATAGTACTATATGTTCTTAAATAAGCTACCTTACTAAGTTAACAGCATAAGAATAAGGTATAGTGCTTATATTAGGCTAACTGCTGTTGTTGTTTTTTTGCATTATGTAACTAATCTTAACTGTAGGATCTAATTAGTTCTACGCTAGTTTAATTAGCGTTCTTAAATAAGGGCTAAAATAAGAGGCGCCTTACACTAGGCTTAAGAGATAATAAAAACTACTATAAATAAATAGAAAATTACTAAAATTAATAAAGTGCTTAAAATTATAAAGGGACGCTAGACTAAATCTAGGGAAAACGCTATAAATATAAGTATAGAGGAAGTAATACTTAGGGTAGATATTATAGATATCTCTAACAGCAGATATAATAAAGAAGCTAAAAAGAACTAAATAATAATTTCTATATAGGATATTAGAGATATAGTTAATAGTAAGGAAATAACACTCTACTACTACCTAAAAAGTAATATTAGTATATTAAAGGACTAAATTACTTACCTTAAAGTGCACTATAGACATACTATTCTTAAATATAACTATAACTACTACTATTACCTTAGTAGTATTTAGATCTATCTTAATAAAGGATATAATAGATAAAACTAAAAGAGTATTTAGGTAGAATATAAAAATAGGCTTAAAGTAAATATATATTAGTATATTAACATAAAGTATGTTCCTATGTGACGCAGTGGTATACGTCTAGCAGCGTCTGTGCGCACTTTATGCTGCAGACAGTCAGTTTAATTCTAACTGCAGGAAGCTACTTTTGCAGAAGTCTAATTAGCCACTAGAGCCCTACAAAAGTAGAGCCCTAAGCCCTATATGCATAATAGGGCTCTAACAACAGTACACCTCCCTACGTATTATGTTCCCTTTGTATTAGTAATAACTCCTGTAATATGTTAGGTAAAAACAAGCTAACCTTCTAATGTTTAATAAGATAGAGTAGTTTTCCTACAAAAGAAGAATAGTAGGTTTTTCTCTCTATCTGTATAGATTAACTGCATTATGTATATAGTATAGTGTAAAGGAATACCTTACTTATTCCTACTTAGATAGTGAATAATGTAAGACTCCTCTTACTAACATAAAGTATAATTACTTAAAGTAAAGAAAACTAATAAAGTAATATAACTATATATAAAATTAACACCTATAGACAAAATAGAAGTGCTTTATCTATAAGCAAACTATAGAAGCTAGAGACTATAAGGAATATATTAGGGACTGCTAATTATTAATAACTATAGCAGTAGAAATTAAGGGAACCTAAATCCTACCTATACAGCATTATAATAAATGCAGTAAGATAAGAAACCTCTTTAGTAGAAACATTAGAACACACTATTACTAGAAATAGAGAAAGATAGTTTGCTACATCCTAAAGCAATCCTAAAATTAAGTTAACTATAATTCTGCTAGCTAATAAGTAAAGCTACTATACTGCTATAGATTCCTCTTTATAATATAGACTATACTAAATAAACATAAAATGTTATACTATCTACTAGTGTAGATATTACTAATTAGATTCTAATAAGATAGAGGAAAACTAGATAATAGCAGGATAATAGATATATAAGGATATTATAGGTAGAAATAAAAATAAATATATAAAGGTATTATAGAAATAGAAATTAGTAACTAAGGATAGTTAAGAAGTTTTTTTAGGGGGGGGGTAGATAATACGTAACGCCTATAAGATCTATAGATCTTATAGATATGCTACTAACTATAGCTTATAGCTTAGTAAAGCCACAGCCTATACCTTTTAAGGTTAGACCTCTATAGACCTATATAGAAGAATTAAGTAAGTTACATTATATAATTAGCACCCTAAGGTGTAGGCCTTTAGCCTAACAGCTGTAATTTAAAAGGTCTTTAGTTTTATAGCTGTAAAGGGTTAGGCTATTAAGGCTTTTTACCCCCTTAGCGTAGTTAGTATATTCTTAGATCTTATTAGTTTCTTTATCTACTATATATATAAAGCTTCTTTCTTATACCTCTTAGTATATAAGATGCTTAATTATAGTAGCTATTTCCTATAGATTACTCTTATATATATTATTAGTAAGCTTTATAATATTACTATTAAAAGTAATCTTCTTCCTAAAAATAATATCCTATATAGTAAATATTTACTATAGGTAGGGCTCTATATCTAATATAAGTTACTTAAGCTATAGCCTATAAGATAGCTAATTTAGGCCCTTAGGGCTAGTTATTAGTATTAATTATAGTAAAGTTAGACATTAGTAGTAAGTATATACGCTTTATAACTATATATATATAGGTAAGAAAGGTCTAGCTAAGTGTATACTACGTTAGCTTTACTCTAAAAGTACTTATACTACAGTTAGTATAAGGTTTTCTAACTATAAGATACTTATAGTATGTAGTTATAAAGGTAGGTAGCTACTATATAGACCTCTAGCTAAAGGATATTTAGTAGTTATATATTAATTACTATACTATATACTTTTTACTTAATAACTACAGTAATACACTCTATAGCTCTATTTTACACTTAGGTATTTAGGGCGCTTACCTTAAGGTATATACTACTTAAGAACGCTAATTAAACTAGCGTAGAACTAATTAGATCCTGCAGTTAAGATTAGTTATATAATACAAAAGAAATAACAGCAGTTAGCCTAATATAAGCACTATACCTTATTCTTATGCTGTTAACTTAGTAAAGTAGCTTATTTAAGAACATATAGTACTATAGGGGTTAGTATAGTCTTAATGCTAGATTAACTTACTAGAGATAGCTTTGCTCTTAAGGTCTATACTACTAAGGTCTGCAGTAAGAACTCTTAACTATAGAGGTATTTAACCTTAAGAGGCAGGCTTATTAGGTATATATAGTTGGCTAGGATAGAATCTAGGATTCTCCTATTAACTATACCTATAACCTACTAAACCTACAGTTTAGATAAATTATCCTAAAACCTACTAAAGTAACTAAATTAAATCCTCCTTTTTAATCTTATTAAGTCTAATCTTATTAACTCCTTATCCTTAGTTATACCTACACTTAACCTAGATAACCCCTTTAAACTAAGCACCTCTCTTAATTATAACCCCTTAAAGGTTATAAAATAGTTTATAACAGCTTAGATAAGCTTTATTATTAAGTAGTATAGAGGGAACTCTCTATATAATATTATTACTATTAATAGCAAAATAGATAACTATATAGTAATTAATATTACTAGTATTAAATTAGTAATCTTACTTCTTAATAGCCTAGCAGCTAATATAGGCTTAATTATTAGGGTAAGGTAGGCCCTATAGCAGCAGCTCTACTTTTTTGTTAGTAGGATAGCCTAGAAGCAGGATAATGTATCTAAAATTATAACAATAAAGAAGCACTTAGGCTAGCTGCAGGTAGTAATCTGCGCTATCTAGTAGGTGTAGTATAATTAAGGCTAGACAGAAGTAGAGATTTTGCTAGAAGCTTTAAGGTGTTAGTTAGAAACTTAATATAATAGTTATACTTAATATATATTACTAGACCCCTAGAAAATAAAACATATTTATATAATGTATAGCCTAGAAGGGTAAGGTATATACTATATACCTCTATTATATCTATAATATCTAAGTAGTATAGAAGCTTATTATTAGTCTTAATAACCTTTACTTAATAGTTATATTACACTTCTAATAAGGTAAGGAAGTCTATAAACGTAGTAAGTAGTATCTTAGTAGTCCTTTAGTATAGGTAGAAATTCTATATATAACTACTACTGCAGTTAGAAATTATTATATAAGATGTATACCTTACGTAACTAACCTCTAGGTTATAGAAGTTAATTACTAAGTAGTTACTAGGCTTTATATAAATTATAGATTTATATAGGCTACGCCTAGCTAAGTAGTAGGCTTTACCTTTTATATAGGCGTTATAGTTAATAGTATAAATCTTATAATTATTAAAGCCCTTAAGATATACTCCTTAAGCTATATTAATAATCCTCTTAATTACTTTAGGGCTTAGGTAACCTAGCCTATAGTGCTAAGTAAATAGGCTGCTAAGAATTAGCTTCCTATATGTTTTTATAGTATATTTATTTTGTTAGCGTAATTAGGGTGCTTTATCTAAGCCTATTAAAGGTAAGGGTATAGTAGCAGCTAAAGCAGCCTCTACCTTAAAGGGCCTATAGTTAAAGACCTATTAGTTATAAATATTATTAAGGTAGACTATAAAAGACCTATCTGCTTTTTATAGGTAGTTATTTCTAAGGCTTATATCCTACTAAATACCTTATTACTTTAGCTTCTTAAAGGATATTAGGTTAGCTATAAGGCTAAGGTAAAGGGTAATATTATATAAGGTAAGCCTTATAATAGTGCCTATATACCCCCTAAGCCTAGTTTATATAGTCCTATATGCTTTAATAAGAAGTTACTATAAGCTAGCTTATAGGAAATTACCTACTAGTGTAGCCTTTATTATCTTAAACTATAAAGGCTTATTAAAAACATATACTATTAAGCCTAAGTCTAATATTACTAAGTAAGCTAGGTAATAAAGGCTTTTTATAGTATAAAAAGAGGCTAATATAATCTTTCTCCTACACCTACTATATAGTTAGTTATTCTTAATAGTTACTACTCTTACCTCTTATAGGCGTTTAGTAAGCTTTAGGTTATATTATATATACTTTTTAATTATAGCTTTAACTACTTTACTTTCTTACTGTTCTTTAGGGTGTATATAAGGAAGAGTATACTAGTAGTAGTTAATATAGTGCCTTAAGGTAAGGTAAAGCTAATAGCTTATATATTTTAAAAGTAGTATCTCTACTACACTTATACTTAACCTCTCTTACTTAAGTAGTACGCTTTACTCTTATAAAGATACTAAAGGCCCTAATAATAATAAAAATTACTTATAGAGTGCGTTTAGCTTATAAGATTATATCTACTAGCAGCCTCTATAGCTATAATTCCTACTGCTATAGTTTCTATTATTTTAATTTCTATAGTTACCTTTAGGGTTCTTATAAGTTATATTAGTTAGGCTAAAGGCGCTATATATAGCCTTTTACCTAATAGGTATATTACTAAGAAGCTTTATTACCTCTTATATATTACTTATTATTATAGAGATTATAAGATTCCCTTTCTTAGTATCTTTCTTACTCTACTATAAGTAGGTAAATACCTATTAGGTAAGATAACTAGTTAAAAAGGCTTTTATAATATCCTAAAACTAATACTTTAAGTGCTATATATTAGAGACTTTATTAGCTTTTATATTATAAAAGGTACTTTCCTATATAAGAAGCTATTTCTTAAGCTCCTTTATGTTATTAAGGTAATTCTAGGTGCTTTTATAGAGAATTCTTTTATATTTTATTTATACTTTATTACGCCTTTCTTTTAGGCGCTTAGTAATATATTTCTTAAGCTTCTTTACCTATTAGTTAAGGTGCTTATCTAGCTTATAATAGTATTCTAAAAGCTTAATACTTATAGTATCTCTAAACTAGTCCTATAATAAGGTGTATTTTTATATATACGTTTTATACTTCTTTAATATATTAGTATATTTACTTTACTGCTCTTTATATAGTAGTAGGTTACTTAGTAAGAGCTTATAAACCTCTTTAGCCTATAAGTTAGTTACTACTATAGGCTTAAGAAGTAATCTCTAACTAGCTATTAGGATTAAGGTTACTATTACCCCTTAAGCGCTTAGAGAGCTTAATTTTAAGTGTAAAGTTTAGTATTTTAGATAGTTATAAGGCTAAGGGTGTATTAGGCGCTTTATAAGTGCTATAATAGTCTTACTAGGTGTATAAGAATTACTAATACTTACTAATAGGTTAATTACTTCCTATAGGTTATAGGCTTTAGCCTTTACCTAAAGCTGCTTAAACTAAATAGTCTAATTAGAGGAGGATTTTAAAGTAATCTTTACGTTATTAGTTATTATTATATACTTTTTGCTTATAGGAATTATACTACTAAGCTTATTACTATTAATTTCTAAGTATATAAGACTCTTAATTTTCTAATTAATAAGGGTAATAGTAATAGGTTAATATTATATATATTATATATTATATATATATCTAACTATATATATAACTATAACTATTATGTTGCTTTTTTACCTAGCCTTACTACCTAACTAGGCTCTTAGTAACCCCTTTTCTAGGTGCCTAAGGCCTCTATAAAGCCTACTGCCTAGCGTAAAGCCTGCAGTAGTCCCTCTAATATTTACTAAGTAACTAGGCTAAATTAGGCTAATAACTCCTATCTCTACGCACCCTTTTAGCGCGCCTAAAGTGCCCCCTATTAGACTTACTAATTTAATAGTAGTTATTAAATTAATAGAGGTAATAGTAATAAGTTAATATTATGTATATTATGCGTTATATATGTTTCTAACTATATATGTAACTATAACTATTACGTTACCTTTACGCCTAGCCTTACTACCTTACTTAGCCCTTAGTAACCTCTTTTCTAGGTGCCTAAGGCCTCTATAGAGCCTACTGCTTAAGGTAAAGCCTATAATAGTCCCTCTAATATTTACTAAGTAACTAGGCTGAATTAGGCTAATAACTCCTATCTCTATATATCCTTTCTAGCGTATATAAAGTGCCCTCTATAGGACCCTCTAATTTAATATACCCCCTTAGGGAAGGCCTTCTTATAGGCCTTTATAGCTTATAGCTGTAAAGGGTAGAGCCCTTACTTTATAATACCCTACGTAAAAGGCGCTTAGAAAGGGCTTTCCTATAATCTATATAGTGCTTATAGGGCACTAACGCGTAGGAGATTATAAGTCTCCTCTACAGCCTATATATCCTCTTTTATTATCTATACTTCTAAGTAAGCCTTATCTTTAGTAAGCTCTTACGCTTAGTTACGCTTAAGAAACACCTTCTTATTAGTTATATTTATCTATTATAAGAAGGCCTTATGCTTTAATAGGTTAAAGGCCTTAGTAAGTCTATCTGCTATAAGCTCTGTAGATAGTATATATATAATATTAATATGCTGCTAAGTAACCTCCTATTATAACTAGTAGTTATAGATATCTATATAATATAATTTTATATAAAGCTTTAATAGCTCCTTAGTTATAAGATTAATAATCTATTAATTATTATATTATATCTATATTCTTATAGGCTAAGGCGCTTTTAATATATACGTTAAGTGCTAGCTGCGCTCTGTAGGGAGCTGTACTTATAAGTGTAATATTAATTAGCTAGCAAAAAGGGCTTCCTTAGCTGCTTATAAGAGCGCTAGAAGCTCTACCTTAGTAGTTAATATAGTAATAATATCTTACTTATTAGCCTGCTAGGCAATAAGGCCTCTAAAAAGCTTTATTATAAAGGCCTAGGAGCTCTTATAATTAAGTAAGTTATCTATAAAGCTTACATTAGAGGTAACCTCTAAGGCGTCTTTATTACTGCTAGGCTTAGCGCTAAATTAAAGGTAGAGGTAATATATATAATAAAGGTATAATAATATATAGTTAGCAGCCTTCTAGTAGGCTTTACTTAGGTTCTAATTAAACCTTATAAGCCTACTTACTATAAAGGTAATATTAAAGCGTATTATAATAGCAGCATAAAGGATTATACTAACCTTCTGCTAGTATCTATTTATCTTATAATACGCTATGTTATTAGTATACAGCAGAAGCTCTTCCTTTATTATAGAGGTAAATTTATATATATTATCTATAACGTTAGTATATATAGGGAGTAGTTTTATAGCCTTCTCTATATATACTGCTTATAAGAGCTAGAGTCTTCTGCTTATGTAGTTATATAGGACTTTAAGGCTTAGGAACTACTAAAGCTTCTAGCCTCCTTTAAGGTAATACTTTACTTAGAGGGCTTTTAGCTCCTTAATTACTGCATACTTATAGGCCTTTAGAAATACTAATATGTAGTTATTAATATAAAAGAAGAATATAATCTAGCCTTTCTGCTAGTAGTAGTCTTTACCTATAATATATTAAAAGCCTTATGTAATAAGTCCTACTTTAAAGTGCTGTTACTAGAGGAGAGGTAATTAGCGTAAGCTGTAGAGGGCTTTCTAAAGGCGTATAATAACGCCTTTCTTATAGTAACCTAGTAGTAACTCTATATACACCTCCTTATTAATATCTATATAGATAAATATATTAACAGCGTTATATTAAAGTAACTTTAAGTTAAAGCAGGCAGCTAGGGCTATTAATATTTAGAAGGATATACCTACTAATATAGCTATATATATATTATGTAAATCTTTTACCTATTAGTTACTATATATAATAAGCCTTACCTTTACCTTTATAAGATAGCTATACTTATTAAGTTTATATATATAGACCTATATATAGTTAAGAATCTAATTACTATAAGTAAAGCCTTTAGGAACTTCCTTTTATAACCTTAACGTCTTATAGTTATAAAGATAGCTCTTTTTAGCCTCCTTAAAAGCGTTTTTAAAAGGGTAGTTTACTAGCTAACTATATAACGTAAGAAGGAGAGGTAGGTATTTCTAGTAGGTGCCTATTAAAAAGGCTGCTTTACTGCTCCTTATAGTAAGCCTACTAGCTGCCTTCTGCTTCTAGTCTGTATTAAGCTACACGCTAGGCGTACTTAAAGGCATACCTAGTTACACTTTTAGCTTTATTATAGGTGTACCTAGTAGACCTACACTTACTAGCAAAATAGAGTAATTAGCCCTCTCCTATAGCGTATAAGTGCTGTCTAGTTATTTCTACTTAGCTTTAATATATAAGTATTACTTCTAGTAGGAGTAACCTACTAGAAATGCAGCCTTAAAAGATTATCTTAGTAGCTTACGCTTAAGAGTTATGTTTTTAGTAGCTTCTTTAAGCGTTTATAATTATTATTCTTAAGATCCTTCTTTCTACCTTCTTACGTTAAGTATATCTCTAAGGGCAGTTATAAATAAGGCCCTTAGGGGTAGTATTATTAGTAGCGTTATTAATATAAACCTTACTTTAGTATAGAGTAATAGAGGGGCTAGCCCTTTATAGTTATAATTTAAAGGGTTTTTAGCTTTATAGCTATAAATGGTTAGGTTATTAAAGCCTTCTACCCCCTTAGTGTAGTTAGTATATTCTTAGATCTTATTAGCTTCTTTATCTGCTGTATATATAAAGCTTCTTTTTTATGCCTCTTAGTATATAAGATGCTTAATTATAGTAGCTATTTCCTATAAATTACTCTTATATATATTATTAGTAAGCTTTATAATATTACTATTAAAGGTAACCTTTTTATTAAAAATAATATCCTATATAGTAAAAACTTTACTATAGGTAGGGCTCTATATCTAATATAAGTTACTTAAGCTGTAGCCTATAAGATAGCTAATCTAGGCCTTTAGAGCTAGTTATTAGCGTTAATTATAGTAAAGTTAGGTATTAGTAGTAAGTATATATACTTTATAACTGTATATATATAGGTAAGAAAGGTCTAGCTAAGTATATATTATATTAGCTTTACTTTAGAAGTGCTTATACTATAGTTAGTATAGGGTTTTCTAACTGTAAGATGCTTATAGTATATAGTTATAAAGGTAGGTAGCTGCTATATAGACCTCTAGCTAAAGGACGTTTAGTAGGTATATATTAATTACTATACTATATACCTTTTGCTTAATAACTACAGTAATACGCTCTGTAGCTCTATTTTACGCTTAGGTATTTAGGGCGCTTACCTTAAGGTATATACTACATGCCTCTATTACGTCTATAATATCTAAGTAGTGTAGAAGCTTATTATTAGTCTTAATAACCTTTACCTAATAGTTATATTACACTTCTAATAAGGTAAGGAAGTCTATAAGTATAGTAAGTAGTATTTTAGTAGTTCTTTAGTGTAGGTAGAAAACCTATATATAACTACTGCTGCAGTTAGAGATTATTATATAAGATATATACTTTATATAACTAACCTTTAGGTTATAGAAGTTAATTACTAAGTAGTTACTAGGCTTTATATAGATTATAGATTTATATAGGCTACACCTAGCTAAGTAGTAGGTTTTACTTTTTATGTAGGTATTATAGTTAATAGTATAAATCTTATAATTATTAGAGCCCTTAAGACACACTCTATAAGCTATATTAATAATCCTCTTAATTACTTTAGGGCCTAGGTGACCTAGCCTGTAGTGCTAAGTAAATAGGCTGCTAAGAATTAGTTTCTTATATATCTTTATAGTATATTTGTTTTGTTAGTGTAATTAGGGCGCTTTATCTAAGCCTATAGGAGGTAAGGGTATAGCAGCAGCTAAAGCAGCCTCTACCTTAAAGGGCTTATAGTTAAGGACCTACTAGTTATAAATATTATTAAGGTAGGCTATAAAGGACCTATCTGCCTTTTGTAGGTAGTTATTTCTAGGGCTTATATCTTACTAAATGCCTTATTACTTTAGCTTCTTAAAGGACACTAGGTTAGCTATAAGGCTAGGGTAAAAGGTAATATTATATAGGGTTAGCCTTATAATAGTGCCTATATACCCCTTAAGCCTAATTTATATAGTGCTGTATGCTTTAATAGGCAGTTACTATAAGCTAGCCTATAGGAAATTACCTACTAGCGCAGCTCTTATTATCTTAAACTATAAAGGCTTATTAAAAATATATACTATTAAGCCTAAGTCTAATATTACTAAGTAAGCTAGATAATAAAGGCTTTTTATAGTGTAAAAGGAGGCTAGTGTAATCTTTCCTTTATATCTACTATATAGTTAGTTATTCTTAATAGTTACTACTTTTACCTCTTATAGGCGTTTAGTAAGCTTTAAGTTATATTATATACGCTTTTTAATTATAACCTTAACTGCTTTACTCTCCTACTGCCCTTTAGGGCGTATATAAGGAAGAGCGTACTAGCAGTAGTTAATATAGTGATTTAAGGTAAGGTAAAGCTAGCAGCTTATACGTTTTAAAAGCAGTATCTCTACTATACTTATACTAGACCTCTCTTACTTAGGTAGTACGCTTTACTCTTATAAAGGCGCTAGGGACTCTAATAATAATAAAGATTACTTATAAAGTACGCTTAGCTTATAGGATTATATCTGCTAGCAGCCTCTATAGCTATAATTCCTACTGCTATAGTTTCTATTATTTTAATTTCTATTATTTTAATTTCTATAGTTACCTTTAGGGTTCTTATAACCTATATTAGTTAGGCTAAAGGTGCTATATATAGCCTTTTACCTAATAGGTATATTACTAAGGAGCTTTATTACTCCTTATATATTACTTATTATTATAGAGATTATAAGATCCCCTTTCTTAGCGTCTTTCTTACTCTACTGTAGGTAGGTAAATATCTATTAGGTAAGGTAACTAGTTAAAAAGGCTTTTATAACATCTTAAAACTAGTGCTTTAAGTGCTATATATTAGAGACTTTATTAGCCTTAGCGTTATAAAAGGCACTTTCCTATATAAGAAGCTATTTCTTAAGCTTCTTTATATTATTAAGGTAATTCTAGGTGCCTTTATAGAGAATTCTTTTATATTTTATCTACACCTTATTATGCCTTTCCTCTAGGCGCTTAGTAATATAATTCTTAAGCTCCTTTACCTATTAGTTAAGGTGCCTATCTAGTTTATAATAGTATTCTAAAAGCTTAACGCTTATAGTATCTCTAAACTAGTCCTATAGTAAGGTATATTTTTATATATATATTTTATACTTCTTTAATATATTAGTATATTTACTTTACTACTATTTATATAACAGTAGGTTACTTAGTAAGAGCTTATAGACCCTTTAGCCTATAAGTTAGCTACTACTATAGGCTTAAGGAGTAATCTCTAACTAGCTATTAGGATTAAGGTTACTTTTACCTCTTAAGCGCTTAAGAAGCTTAATCCTATATATAAAGCTTAGTATCTTAGATAGTTATAAGGCTAAAGGTATATTAAGTGCTCTATAAGTACTGTAATAGTCTTACTAAGCTTATAAGAATTACTTACTAATAGGTTAATTACTTCCTATAGGTTATAGGCTTTAGCTTTTACCTAGAGCTACTTAAACTAGATAGTCTAGTTAGAGGAGGATTTTAAAGTAATCTTTATGTTATTAGTTATTATTATATACTTTTAGCTTATAGGAATTACATTACTAAGCTTATTACTATTAATTTCTAAACATATAAGACTCTTAATTATTAAATTAATAGAGGTAATAGTAATAGGTTAATATTATATATATTATATATTATATATGTTTCTAACTATATATATAACTATAACTATTATGTTACCCTTACGCCTAGCCTTACTACCTAACTTAGCCCTTAGCAACCCCTTTTCTAGGTGCCTAAGGCCTCTATAGAGCCTACTGCCTAGGGTAAAGCCTGCAACAGTCCCTCCGATATTTGCCAAGCAACTAGGCCGAATTGGGCTGATAACTCCTATCTCTACGCACCCTTTCCAGCGCGCACAAAGTGCCCTCCGTGGGACCCTCTAATTCAACAGTAGTAGTAGTAGTAGTAAGGAAGTTAAGTTATAAATAAAACACAGTTCCTAAGAACACTATGTCCCTTTGAAAAGGGGCTAGGAGTCGGGACGGTCCAATTATGACAGTAACCTTGGCTACGGTGTCCCCTGCGGATTCCAACCATCATCCGCACGGTTACTTACGTAGTAATGCTCACAACGTTGTCACGTGATGAAGCACGTGTGACGGTTCAACCTCTTCCCCCCGACTACCTAAGCAGGCTAAGTAACCCCCTCACTCTCGTTTCCGTGCATGGGTAATCTTCACATCAGAATTGAAACCGCTCAGGTCTGTGGTATGTCGTGTATTCACTCAGGACTAGACGGCGAGTACCATTTTCTGTCGGAGACATAAAGACTCGATGAAAGCAGACAGCAATATGAAGACGCTGGGACGTTGGAGAAGCTAATCTATCCAGGGAGAACTTAACACGAAGCACGGATCTTCTGGGCTGCTGAAACTTAGCAACTTCGACTCACTGCTCAGGCTTACTTTTCGACGGATGTATCTAACCAAAGATATCGCTCGACCGCACCCATCGTTTCTCCATGAAAATGGGAAACGGGAACAATTACGAGACTCATGAAATCTTTTGAGGACTACCGATATGCTCGGCCATGGTTTCGACACGCAAAATTGATGTATAGTATAAGGTACAAAAAAGATGTGGGATTACTATCATCCCATTCAAGAGCCATGTGCATCTGCCTCGTCCCTCGGTCTGCCCGCAGCCCGATGCATGTAAATGGCCCGCTCTGTTGCTTGACTTCAACTCATTTGCCAGAATCCGAGTACAGAGCTCCAATGCCCCAGTACTGCTCTGCATTGAACGTTGCTGCCTCGGCATGCTTCCAAAGATCATTAAAAGCAGAAAAGAGAATAACGTCGCTCGGATGGCTTGCATACGCCTTCTTGATCGAGTCGACAGCCAACTTCTGCTCCTCAAGGCCGGGCACGGCAGCTCCGTTGGCGTTGCCTTTCCATGGCCATCCAGTCTCTGTGCAGACGACGCGTTTGCTTCGGTTCGACAGCTTGGCCTGGACCTCGCCGACCATCCGAGTGATGAAAGCACCTGCATCCTTTGCCGCCGTGCTACTGTCGAAAAAGGGATGGATATTCATCGCGCAGTAGTCCGATACGTCGCAGAGCGAAGGGTTCGCAAGGACGGCCACGAATGTGTCGACAGTGACGACGGGACCTGTGTAACCAGCAGTGCGGAGAAGCTGCCGCGTCTGGCCCACAGCGGTCACCATCTGCTGCGCCGTCGCCTTGCCATTGTTGACCAACTCGTTACCGACACTGACAGTGTCAATCAGGGACCAGTCACTACCGACGGCTGAGACAATCGTTGCGATCTGGGTTGGGATCGAGTTGATGTCGAAGATGCCCAAGAAGAGCTTCACGCCAGCATTTTTGGCCGCAGAGAGAGCATTGGCGACCTGATTGCAATCGGTGCCGTAGGTGCGGACCACTGAGTATTTTCCTTTCAGCTCGGTAAAGTCGGCATCAATCTGCTCAGCTGATTTGCACTGTCCCGCTGAGGTGTAGGGAGCATAAGCTATGCCATGAAGGGTGGTGTTTGGCGTTGAGTCTGAAGAAGGAATAGGTGATGACAATGAAGAAGTGGAAGATGGAGCGCTTGATAACGCCGAAGAGGATGCATCCAGGGTGTTGGTGAAGGATTGTGAAGATGCGGCTCGAGAGCTAACACCTCTTGAGCGGGTTTCCAGCCCCATAGGCATGGAAGGACGGCTGATCGGCCGAGATGCGGGCACAAAGTGAACCGTTTCGGTGGTCGTTTCCAAAGGCCTGCCCTCTTCGTCGACGTAAACAACGACCTGGGGGGCTTCGGTGGGATCGGCTATGGAGGACTCGGTGACGATGATTTTCTGAGGCCGAACTGCCGCTCCCCTTGCATCTCTACTGCCTAGGTAGACCTGTCAGGACCACATGCTCCAATCGGGGGCAATCAAGCAAATGGGTACTCTCTTACCCTGTGGATGAGCGGCCGAGAGCCCGATTAGGGCGAGGGCAATCGCTGAAGAGAGACCGGCTGACTTCATCGTTCCAAGACTCCGACGGCTTCCAGATGGTTATACGAAGATAAAAACGAGAAAGATGATGACACCTGGGGCAGCGACAGAGGATCTAGTTTGAGATGTCGAGGTGTTTTGGTTCGTTGGTAGAGGATTGTTCAAAGTTGGGATCTGTAAGGACAGCGGGCGTGTGAGTTAATGAGACTGAAAGAGAGTGAAGAATGGTAGATTGAAGTGAGCGACTAAAACAACGACAACAGAAAAGAGCGGATCGCTGTCGAGACAGCTTCTGAGCTACACGAGGCCAAAGATGACGGGAGACAAGACACAACAAGGAGGAGAAGATCGAAAGATGGAGGACGAGACGGATGAAATGGTGGGCGGCATGGCGCAGTCAAGTAGTGTGTGCTATTGCTGTTTCCAAGGTGTCGGACCGCCTTCGCCAGGCCCGATCGTCCAACCGAAAAAAAAGACAAGCAGAAGGAGCCAAAATACCAACAGCAACAGGAACGAGGTAAGATGAATCGCGTGGGGAGTCGTGGGTGGGTGACGGGCCAAGAAGGGAGGAATGGAGGGAGAGACACGAAAGAGGGGGAAAGGGGGATGCAGGAATCTGTTGGTCTTAACTTGTAACGAACAAGTGCACGTACGAGGGAAAGCCCTCTCAAAACTGAAAACTTGGGAGGCAACGACTGACACACGTCTCAAAACTCACCCCCAGAAATGGGCCTCCCTGGCTGGGAGTTATTGTTGCTGAATTGTCGAGTTTTGACACCAGCTTGTCCAAATGTTATCGAACGGCAGCCCACCAGGGGGTTTGCGGTGACCTTCGAAGGACACCTCTAGTGGCTGGGTGTTTGATCCGCGTTGCCGCTGTCGAGGCCGATGAGAGTCAAGGTGAAGAGTGCTTCGAGTAAGTGGATCAGGAACGTGAATACTGGTAAAGCTTGTCTCATGACATCGGTCAGCATTTTGCAACGGAAAATATTGCTTCAGCTTGTTCATGAGATTTCGAGTTTGAGACGGGAGGGTTGTTCATCAAC
The DNA here is from genome assembly GCA_003386485.1 of Colletotrichum lentis. Classification (NCBI taxonomy): domain Eukaryota; kingdom Fungi; phylum Ascomycota; class Sordariomycetes; order Glomerellales; family Glomerellaceae; genus Colletotrichum; species Colletotrichum lentis. The sequence goes on from NWBT01000046.1 coordinate 3,551,825, forward strand.
TTACAGCGAGGCAAAGCTGCGTGACACACGGGAATGGAGTATGTCGTCTTCCACCCGAGTGCCCTGCGTGAATGAGTGGTGGACTGTTTGGAGAAAGTTAAGGAGAGTGGTGATCAAGCTGATCTTCTCAAATGATCGAATGAGTGCGTGATATCAATTGAGCGGTCAAGAGTGTGAGGACGGAGTCGAGGCATCTTATATAAACAAACGAAGCAGGGCAGTTTGGTTTCCAGGCTTGAGATCACATCTCCTCCCCCCGGCTTCCGCCGCGACGCAAGAAGCAACGAATAGCCTACAACAGATGAATCCTTCTTTCAAGCCACCGCTGAAACCCGATGACCCCAAACGGCGCTAACGAGTTCTGAGGCTGTCACCGGATTGTAAATGCAGATGGCCAACACCCGATCCAAACGAGCCGGACCAACCTACACCAACCTACCTAACCCGAGTTTCGGGTTTGGTAAAGGCACGACTTGGCACTCTATGAACACAAGGCGACGGACCCACCGCACAAGGTATTAACACTGTCGGAATAGGGCAGGGGATGCTTTGGGGGAACGTGTCTCGACGAGGGCTAGTGATGATGGGTAGAACGCCAAAGAAGCCCGGAGCCGCGGAAAAGTTCGATTAGTTTGCCTGTTCCGGATGAAGATGGGAATCCAGAGCAGAAACTCGACAGAATCTAGATTCTCGAACAGCATTGGTGGCTTGCGACATCCGACCGGACGACTGGACCCGCACGCATCCTTATTGCCGGATCCGGCGCCGACCTGTCGACGGGAAGTGGGCGGATAGGCTTTGTCTCCTCTTCCGTTGGTTGATGGTTCGGTCCAGCCTATGTACGCCCCGGATCCCTTAGCCTGATACCATGCGATAGACAACGACCAAAGCTGTCATATTGGCTGCTGGTTCCTACTCTATCAATTATTAGTACGTGTGTATATATATGTGGGTCTGTCATTACATGCACAGCAGAGTAAACAAGCACCCAACCGTCTCATTGCGCCTGAATGCATCCTCACTCGAAGCAAGACCAAAAATAACACACCGGCAGTCTTCCAGCGTCCTCAATGTTGAACAGCTAATTCGAACCCATCTGTTAGACGTGTCCGAGGACATGCCCGGCCTCCCAAGTCATACATGCTGTAACCAAGTGCGGTTCCTGGTATGGTTGACGCTATGACGGTTTGGAGCTTGACTTCCTGGTCATAACCTTGGTGATTGCGTGTCGAATCGCGACGCCTGCCTTCTCAATATCCTTCTTAGGCAAGCCGGTGGTAATGCAGACCTTGAGCGCCGGTTGAATCTGCCAGCTGTTGTCTTTAGGGTCGAGATTGTTGGCAATGGGCATGCTCTTGAGACGCGTGATAAGAACTCCGTTGACAAGCGCCTTACGAGTAAATCAGTCAGTATTAGTTGTACAGGTATGGCGATGTTCTGACTTGCCTCATCGACACAATCCTGGAGCAGCCGTTCTTGGTCTTCCCTCGTCAGCTTGCGCGCTGCAACGACTTCCGCCTTGAGAACCAGCAGCATAATAGGGTTCTCAGGCGAGCTCGTACAGACGACCCAGTCACTGCGAGGGTCCAGGTGCGCTCTCATAGCCTTGGTGTTTTCCCTACATTGCGTGAGGATATCCGGGTTGGACTGCAACACACTGAGGGTCTCACTGGCCGTAACAGCAAGCATGGCAGGCAGGGCGGCCGAGAAGGTGTACGATGCCGCTGTAAGGCGCTGGTGCTCCACAACGTCCTTGGCACCGGCGCAGAAGCCGCCGCCAGCGCACAGAGGACCGGCAAGCGAGCCTGCAATCATGTCCACCTGAGAGGGATCGACGTTTTGTGCCTCAGTAAGCCCGCGGCCAGTTCGGCCGAGAACGCCAAAGGACCACGTCTCGTCAAGAATGATGCGGAATCTGTACTTCTCCTTCAACTCGACCTGCATGTCCTGTCAGTCACTTACTTGCTTGTCTCGATGGCCAGCGCCGGTAGCATCCACGTGAGCGAGTTGCTTACAAGTCGGGGCAAATCGGCACTGTCTCCGGTGGTCTCGAACAGACCCTCGGAGACTATGAACCTTCGCGTCAGTTTCTTGCCCTTTTGGTCCTTGACCACTTTTTGGATAACGCGTTCCAGATCGTCCATGTCGCCATGAGCGTACCACTTGATGGTGCTTCTGGAGGCCTCCATACCCTTGCGAATGGAGTAGTTGACGGCGCGGTCGGCAACAATAATGTCACCACGCTTACAAAAGGCAGGAATGACGCTGGAGATTGTGGAAAAGGCTTGGGCGTAGACGATACAAGCCTCAGTGCCAAGATAAGCGGCGATGTCTGCCTCGGTCTTCATGTGCACGTCCTGGGTGCCGTAGAACTGGGGAGGGCCGCATGGGCCGACGCCGTAAGTGCGCAGGGTCTGAATGGCCTTGTCCTTGATTTGTTCGTTCGCGTTGAAGTTGTAAAAGTTGTACGAGGCAAGGTTCGTGACGGTGCGTCCGCTTGCGAGTCTGGTCTTTGGCCCGGTAGGTCTGGACGTAGACTTAGTTACATTGTTGCGAAGGTAGAGCAGGAAAGGGAACGGCCGTACCCAATAATGACAGGCAACCTCTCGGCCTCAATTTCCTCTAGTGCAGTCTGCGGAGAGACGAGAGGTTCGGGGGTCCAGTCTTCGACCAGCTCATCGATTTCCTAGCAGGGAACGTCAGCAATTGCCCGCGCAAAGAGGCGTCAATGCGTACATCGTCGCGGAGTTTGATGAAGTTTTGCTTCTGGGTGGAGTACGATGGCGACAAAAGGTAGCGGACGAAGAAGATAAAAAGGACCAGCTCGATACCGGACCGGATAGGGTCGTTCTGGTAGCTCGACTGGATGTATCGAATGAGGACGGCGGACCCGGGGACTTTTTGGAACGCCTCGGAGGCCTCGTGCAGCCAGGCGATGACCTTTGTCTGGGCTTCGCCGGCGTCCATGGTAACTTTGACGGCGAGCGGCGCAACGTGAGGTGAAGGACTGGCGAGTATCTAGGCGGGTGGACTGCTAGCAACCTTGAGAGTCCGGCGCCGCGGGAGGAATTCAGGAAGCAATCTGGTGTTTTTGTGGACGGTCCGTTTGCTAGCTCACGCAAGGGAAGTCAATCAAAGGATCTCTGAGCCCGAGTCCTGCTGGCTCCGTGGGAGATAAGGAACGGTGTGATCGTAGGTAAAATCGAGTACCTACTTGGAGAGTGTGACGACGTTTAACTAGAATGAACACCGGGGGCCACTCACGTTGGGATGCGAAAGTGCGCTCAGGACAATAACTTCTGACGCGGGTTCCCTCCGAGCGCAGCCCCTGTCCAGGTGCGCTGATTGGCCAGGATTAGAGAAACTCATGTGAGCACAGTCCGGGTGCGCTATTGCATCGTTAGGTAATCAGCACAGTGTCTCGAACCGCCCATCTGTCAATAGGGGCAAACAAACAAAACAATGTAAAATCTGAATTCCAATTGGCACTCCGACTCATCTTGTTTCTTTCCAGCTGCCTGCCAGACACCCTTGCGCTTGAATCCAACGATTAAAAGAAAGACACGATCTATACTACCACCTTCCTTGTTCCTCGCGGATGTCACAGACAGTTTTCACATGTGCCAAGTTCGCGATTCATCTCAAAGCGTGACTATTTAATGTACGCCCGACCAGTCTGATTCTGGGCTACTGACGATGTACTACTAGTCTGCAGGTCTAAACAGCCGTGATACCATGCCAGCCATGCTTCTCTGCCTAAACGGGAGAGAAAGAAAAGTAAAGGAAAGAAATGGATAGCTAACAGTCAAAAACACATTAGGCGCGCCTGACAATGACATTATAAATCTGCCACTGTGGCCTAGGTCGTTTGCTGCCGTCAAGGACTGGCCAACAACCCAGGGCAGCTTGGTCCACAACGTCGCGCTTTGCCCCCCTCTCTATCTGCGTTCAGCGTACAAGCCCATTTAGAACAAGCGTACTCTCTCCGATTTGCCTGTCGCCGACGAGGACGCGCTTGCTGTCATGGTGAGGTAGGCTCCAGAGTAACCATCCCTTCCGGTGCCGGTCTTGGATGACTGCTGAGTGTTGTCGTTGTTGTATTTCGTAGGTTGAATCAGCGCGATGTCCTTCGTGTCCAGCTGTTTGAAAATATTCATGGGAATCAGGTCGCCTACGACGGCAGGTCCGATCATGAGGGCCATAAAAAGGATGAACATGGTGAAGTAGAGGATGGCGTAACGGAACACACGCTTGCGCCTGAGCTTGGACTGCTTCATCGAGTAGATGGGCGGGCGGATTTGACGACTGTGAAAAAGTTAGCAACTGCTCAAGCCAGGCACAGGTGGGATGACAAGATTAGAATGAAAACGTACCCAGGGCGCAGCCAGAAGAGCATCATCGAGTGCAGCATATCCACCTTGGGAATAAGAATGACCGGCAGCATGATAAAGAGCAAAAAGTGGCCCAAGACGAAGTCAGCCGCAAACATGCTCAATTCCGTGATCTTGCAAAGGAATTCGCGGGCGGGTTGCGAAACCGAGTGCCATCCCATAGAGTACCACTTGCCCGTCCAGAATGCGATGTTGGCTGCGTCCGTTTTGATCTCACGGGTCAGGGTGAGTGAGATGATCAGCTTGAAAACGAAACGCTGGATGGCAACGACGGCAATCATGCCGAGCAATGTCCGCGCAAACTCGAACGATTCAAGTAGGAACATAACCTCGAAGAAGACGAGTAGCATGACCACTGCGAGACCGTGCGCAATCGCCGCAAGTACGCTGCCAAACTTCTTGCAGCACATGCTGAGGAGAGGTCCCATGAAGCAGGCCATGAAGAACATCATCAACAATACGCCAGCGTTGATTGCAATAGGGGCGAGCGCCACAAGTCCAACTCTGATCAAAGAATTGGTTCGCTTGGGCGGGTCTCCTGAGACGTTGCTATTGTTCGCCCCTTCGACACCAGTCTGAGCGTTGATGAAGAGGTACGGAATGACGGTAACAGCAACCAGAAGCAGAGGAGTGAGGATCTCGCCCAAAAACATGTTGGTGATGGCCGCGCGCGGTACATCAGACGACATCTTGGCTGATGGATCGCCAAGAGCCTTGCGCTTGTAGCCTGTGATACGGGTTCGGGACAGACGGCAAAAGGCGATCCAAGAGGAAGCGTGAGAGCGCGAGTTGCCCCGAGAGAGCCACCGGAGGAAATCGCGATAGTCAATGAAGAAATCGCTCCAAGCAAACTGATGCGGGTTGTACAGGAATGGCGAGATGACCAGGGCCAGAAGCGAGATCCAGAAGTAGACAAGCAGGCCTTGCCAGATTGTGACGGTGGCGAAGAGCAGCATCATCAGGAGGCGGGACCCGAAATAAATCGAGGGGCCAGCGAACCGGGAATACAATACACCGAAGGGAATGCGGGCAGTTGCAAAGCCACGTCCAGTACCGATATACCGGGCACCGCCAAACGAAAGATCCTGTTGTACCGAATTGGCGTAAATCTGGCAAACAAAAACCTCGAAGAACGGCGAGAGCGACCCAAACTGCTTAGCAAGACGCTTAGCAGCGCGCCAGACACCCCTCTCGGTTACCTCCTGAACCACGAGCGGCACGAAGGCCAACAACAACACAAAGATAATGGACAAGATGCAACGGTACACCCAGTCCATGAGCGCGTCAGTGTTCTGGCAGCCAGTTGGGTAGAGTGGGTCGGTGATGGGTACATCTCGGTTGTAGTTGCATGATTTGGTCTCATGTCGAAGGGCACCTAAGCTGAGGAGGCAAATCATGAACATCTGGACCGACAGCATGATGAACATGTTGTTGAGATGGAAGCCGGGATGGGCGTAGTAGAAGGAGAGGAACCGATCCAGAGGCAGCTGGGTTCCAAGGTAGTAATACTCTCGGGAAAGCATTTGCTCGCCCATGCCAGTACCAATCTTGGTGGTGAAGTTAAGGATGGAGCCAAAACCCAAGTCACGGCCCTTGCCGCACTGGTAATACTCGCAGTGCTTGATCCTGCCACCACGGAGGAGAGCGTTCATGCCGGCGTAAATGTCCTCATTGAGATGCAGTCCCTTCTGGGCCTTCGAGACACCACCGCGGGTCGTCATGAAGATACCGTTGAGGAAATCAGGATGTCCGTAATGCAGTTTACCACCAATCTGGGACAGGGTACGGGCGAAGAGAGTACCGAATGTTTGCTCCTTTCCGGCGGCAACATCGCCGAGAATTCCAATATTCTCTGAGAAAATGTACTCGCGAGCACCGAGGATAGCGACGGGGTTGATCATCTTGTTCTTGACACCAGGGGTGTAAGGACTGACATTTTCAGTCTTCATCTCCTCGAACTCGGCCAGAACTGATCGAATCTTCAGACACTCCTCCAGATAGTTGTCCTGATTGGCGTCGATGAGCTGGATATATTCACCGCGGTAGAAGATGAGCGAGTGGTTCTGGTTGTCCGATTTGCCGTCTCCCAGAATGGGGTTGCCAGACAGCTGAATGCGGAACTTGGGCTTGCGCATGCCGTTCTCCATAATCTCCGAGTGTCCATCAATGAGGGCGGAGTACAAGCGGGGCTCTTCACCTTCAGCCAACGGGGGCTCTTCGTCCAAGTAGGCGATCTGGAGGTCGGGGTATGCGCGAAGCAAGAACTCGGCGTTCTCCATCTCCTCCTTCTTGAACTTGGCATAACGTTGCATAGACACACACAGCTTGAACTTGCGGCGGGCCATGCGCTCAAGCTCACGCTCCAGCTTGTCGGAGTTGCCACCAAACATCTGAACAACCTGTGGATTCTCCACACGATACAGAAGCTTGATGGCTCTGCTATAGTTCATGAAGCCGGAAATTGTGCGGTAGAGGGTCTGGAAACGAAGAGAGGCCCAAATGCGTGTCCGCAGAGTGTACTCGGGCGCGGAAGATTTGAAACCGATGCAGTAAAAGGGCAAATCGTCGATCTTGCTTTTGGCGGTGTCCTTTTCGTTCTTCTCGTTGTCACCGTTGAACTGAGATGTCTCATCGGCCAGGATCTTCGTGTCCTTGACAAAGCAGTCCCACTCGTGGGGGTGAAGTTGCTTGAGGTATTCCAGCAACGTGACACGGGAGTAGGGCTCGTCCTCGCGGATAATCTCACGCAGAGAAAGGAGAATCTTCTCGCTGTAGTGAGGAATGAGAACGGTAAAGGTCGGCATGTTGTCAACTGGGACGGGCTCCGGGATGGGGGTTGATAGTGACTGAGCAAAGAAGGACAAACGTCGCTCGGCCTCGCTGTTGGTGGGGAAAAACTCGGTCTTGAAAGAGTGGTCCTCCTGGGATACGAAGAAGGTGGGTGCCCGCAAAGTTCTCTTGCCCTCTTGCTCTGAAGGAACCTGGTGATACAGTAGCTTCTGGACGTGGTCAATGGCCAGCAGATGCTCCCTGTACATGGAGATGACGATAGCATTCCAGACCTGCGAGATCAACACCTTGGGCTTGTACTTGATCTCCATATCGCCGGTAGCGAGGATCTTAGAGTAAATGCGCTTCGGAAGGCGAGAAAAGACGTTCCTCCACGGGGTCAAGATGGAGGAACCGATATAGAAGGATCTGGCAATGGAGAAGAGGGCGTTGACCAGGACGTACCACAAGTACGTGTCGAGAAAGAAGAAGATCAAGTCGGTGAATGTCATCAAGGCCAGCAGAACATAGTGCTGGTTCTTGCAGAGGATATTGCCAAAGAGTGCATCGCCCATACAATCAAGCTTCATGATTGAAAGATACCTGATAGGGTCCCTAAAAGATAGGGTCAGGTAGACATACGACTCTCCGAACTTGGCGCCGAAAACAAGCAGCCAGAGACCGTAAGACATGGCCATGTCGTTGCCCTTCAGTCGAGGGTAGCTGGCAGTGAATGTCTGGCTGGCAACGTACTTGCGCGAGTTCTTGGTCAAGTAACTTCCGAAGAGGCCGCCGAGCGGCATGACCGAGTAGAAGATGAAGGTGAGGAGTGCAATGACGAACTCGACTATGGCCAGGATTTCGGCGATCTTCTCGTTGGGGTTGGGAAGGACAAAAACGTAGACGAATGGCGCGACGTTAATAACCAGGATTAGAAGCAAAAACAGTAGACGCTTGGTCAAGTGTTGTGCACCGGCCCATTTGCGAGGAACGTAGGCCCACTCCGCCAAAGTTGCGAAGACCTGAATGAGCGCGGCTATGGTGCCACCAAACCCCATGATGGAGAACAGCTGAGCTTTGGTCGGCTGGTTGTTGGCCTCCTGTTCGTACTTGTTGCCGAGAATGATGCTGGGAGCGTTGGCTGAGGTGTAGAACCAGAACATGGTCAGATGGATGATCCAGATACGGTTGAAGTTAACAAGCAAATGGAACCACGATCGAGTCTCCTTGTATGTCTTGAAGAAACACTTTTTCCAGTTGATGTCCTTGAACTTGAGATAGCGCTCGGCAGGCGGAACGTCGACGAGTTTCGACTTGTCCTCGAGCACAATCTTCTCGATACCCTCGGGGTACCAGAAGAGCTGGTTGCAGTCATCATATCCGATGACCTTATCGTGGTCGCGTTCTCGACGAACGTAGACTCCGTCCGAGATTTCGTAACCCTCATCTCTGCAGAACTGGTAGAGGGGAGTGATGACATTGTTAAGGAAAGTGAACTCCTCGACAGGCTCAACCATGTTCTGGCAGGCGGGGGAGTTGAGGAAGTCGTCGGCGCACTTGAAGATGAAGCACAGGCACTCAGGCATGAAGCGGACCTGATTGGCTTCGCCCCAACAGAGAAGGTACAGGGCAAGCTGGCGTACACGGTCGTGCTGGGACATGCGGTTCATGCGCGTCTTCCAGCGGTACTCGGCAGCCTCGAGACTGTTGTCGCCTTCGAGGTCTTCGAGCGCTTCAGCATCGTTCTCGGCTTCACCCTTCTTCTTCTTGTTCTTGGCCTTGCGTCGCAAGCCCTTGCCCTTCATATTGGCAAATCCGACTGCGTCATCCAAGTCCAGATGGGCGGCGAAATACCACTTGCGGTAGTTGGCATTGTCACCACCAATATAGTCGGCATGGAGAGACAGCAGGGCCTGGTTAGGAGTCATGCGCGAAGCTCTCGAGTCCAGCAAGATCATGAAGTGATCGTACATGTTGCGCATGCTGTCCCGCTGGAACCCAAACTTAGCGCAGAGGTCGAGGAAGATATCTTCAATCTCCTCTTTGGACAGAGGAATCTGAGCATCCGAGGTCCACGCGGGGTAGGGTTCCCGCGAAGCAGCTGACATCATGTTGGCGTAGTCCATGCCATAGTTCGGGGTCGAGGCACCGGAAGAACGGTTTCCTCCGTACGAGATCTGGGAAGATGGCGGCCTGAAACCACGAGCGCCGCCTTGGTCGTAGCTATTGTAACGTTCGTCACCTCGGCCGTAGTAGTCCATGTCAGTGGCCCTGGCCATGTCGGATCGCATGGTAAAGTCGCTGAAAGTCTCGGAATCCTCCTCGGACCCTTGCCGGCGAGGTCCGCCAGCGTAGCCCTGGTTGTAGTCCTGATCGTAATAGCCATTGCCGTTGCCGTTGTTGTTGTAGTATTCATCCTGGTACTGCTCGTTGTTGTCGTAGTACCCGCCGTCCTGGTGGTAGGCATTATTGGGGTCGGCATTGTAGTAGCCCCTAAACATGAATGTGGTCAGCGATGCCAAACTGGTGTTGAGTTTACGTTGACTAATGACATGGAATGTACTTACGACTCGTCGTAGTAGCCTTCGGCGCCTTGCTGGGGATGGCCATGTGCGTCGTAGCCGTTCTGATCGTAGTACTGTTGGTCATCCTGATAGTAGGAATCGGTCTGCTGGGTACCATTTCCATGACCGCGGCCCTGCTGACCGTAGCCATCGTCGTAGTCCTGATGGCCACCGCCACCAGCACTACCAGCTGGGTGTCCCGACATTGTGGCAGTCGATTATCTAAGAAATCATGTCAGTATGGAGAGGCGCGGATCGATGATGGGCTGGCGTTTGCGGCGCAAGGAGTGGGAAGGAAGGGCAACGAATTGTGCTGGTCGTGCCTCAGAAGGTTGGTAAACTAACCGTCCAAAAGTCATCAGATAGGATACAGCGAATGTGGGTAGAAGGATCAGTGAGAGGGCCGGTGTATGGGAGCCCAAACTGATGTGTCCGGCACAACGAGTAGATAGCGACAGTTGTTTAAATCGCAAAGTCGGAAACCGTCGTAGTGGCTCGGTGGCGTGGAAGTATTTGACTCTTTTCAACGAGGCTGCGGCAGGAAAATGGAGCGGCTGGCGTTGTTGGCTTGGTGATTGTTTGGTCGAAATACCGAACCCAACAAAAGAGGAGGAGGAAGACAGAGCCGACTCCTAAGGCGAAGTGCGCTGCAAACTGCGTTGCTCGACGAGGCAAAGCACTCACACTGCTGTTGCAGCAATCCGAATTAGAGAAGACGAAGCGATTGACTCGAGTTGGTGAGTTTTTTTCCTCTTCTCCTTTTCTCTTGCCCGTTCTGGTCTCGCGACTGCCTACGTAGACCGTCTCGCAAACGAGTGTGGTGAATTAGATACAGGCGTAGCAGAAAGAGGGAAAAAAAGGGGGGGGGGGGACGGAACGCGGGTTGTGGAAGGTGCGAACCGGTTATGATGTGGAAGGAAGTGAAAAGGGGAAAAAGGTGAGATGGAGAGGTGGGTGGTAGTAGCGAGTGCCCCGGGGGAGGGAGAGGTGAGCTAAGGCCTGCCTCTCTGTAGGTATCTTCACGCCTGCGCCACAAAAAGGGGGAAGGCGGTTAAGGGATAAGCAGGATAGGTGAGAGGCGGAAGGGGGACGAATAAGGATAGACCAGAATTGTTCGCTTTTCATCAACGACGGGGAGAGGAGGCGGAGGCTGGCAATGCGGGAAGAGCGGGCGGAGAGATTCCAAGAGCCAAAGCCTGTCTGTCTGTCTCCTTTTTTGTTTCCTTACTACAGCGAATGGCCTGCCGGTGTGCTTCTGAGTCTGGTTGTTCTTCCTTAAAACCAGGACAGAAAGCAACGGGGGGAGAGACATGAGCACACCTGCAGCAAGCAAGATATTCAGGACAGGGATTGGTACACTAGCAAGCCTGGCCTGGTGGTGGCGGAGGCGGCAGCAGCAGCAGCAGCAGCACGCGGCCACGCGCACAGCGGGAGGCAGTTGGATGCACCACCACCATATCGTCCAGGACCGATCTCACATTAGCTATCCAAGGAAGTGCCCGGCTGCGAATGGAACGCGTCTGGAAATGCGGTTTCCCCCCCTTCCACACGTACACATACACACAAGCGCGAGCGCGCGTGCTCTCTCCCTCCCTCTCTCTCCGTCTCTCTCTGGGACAGAACTCGAAAAGAAGTGGCTGTGCGAAATGCACTTCTGCATGTTAACTGGTCAGACGAAGAACATCCAGGCCCATTTGGGCAAGGAGCCGGGGTCAGCGTTTGGTACGTCGTGTCTGTGGGTACCAGCTAGGTATCCGGATGGGCACATAGGTAAGTGAGTGGGAAGATAAGTTAGCACACTGTATACGTACATCGCCAGTTTTGCAGTTTACCGGGCTACCTCCCTGGAAAACTAAAATGGAGAGGGGCATTTTGAGACAGTCGACAAGGAGCTTGTAACGGCAGACCACCGACCGGCCTGCTCTCGCTCTGAGCTCATTTGGGGTTGACTGACATTGGCAGTGCCAAGTGGACAGCAACAACCCTCCTATTGGACGTAAGGTTCGGTTGCTCCTTTCCATGTTTTCTTCTTTTCCTTCTCCATAGCGTGGCTTCATTGGATAGATAGTGATGGATGCCAGCCTTTCCGACCTCAGAAGAAATAATTTACCACGATAGGTCGAGCATGCATCGGGTGGATGGGTGCCGTCCAACCGCTGGCACCGTCAGATACCGACTCGCATGTCGGTAGGTAGTCTTGATTTAACTCGATCAGCTTCTCGCATTTATGCTTTGTCGTTGTCGGTTGTCTGATTCCACTGACTCGGTCGCCCAGCTGAGTGCCTTCTGCGGCTTGGATTCATCTGGCTGCAGGTCCAATTGCCAGTTCCCAATCATCTTTTCAGGGGCTCCTCTCAGTAGCTTGTGGGCTGCCTCGCACTTTGGCGCACACACCCCTGCGAACGCCGGTGTTTCTTGCTGCCTGGCCCTGCACTACACACTGAACACGTCTGTCTTCAGGTGTTTTTCGTTATCTCCGTGTGCCATAGTCCCGTATCAGGGTGACCCATCGTCGACTCCACCATCTCCCGTGTGTTCCCTGCCCTGTTCATTGGCTGGCAGCTACTTCGATGATTCGTAAAGGAGCAGGCAGAGACGAGCAGGCCGGGCGTTCCGGTACTTGCAAAATACGATTGGGGCCGAGAGTGCCGAAGTGCTGGTGAGGGTTCGCCTCGTCGCGGAAAACCTGGTATTTGGCCATTAGCCAAGTCCTTTTTTCTCACTCTCGCCTGCTATGCCTGTCACAGCTGCACCGCCTTTAGATGCCCTGGTCATTCTTGCTTTACCACAACTCGTGCGGAGTAACTTCCATCGTTATGGCTGCCGTGCTGTTTCCCCTACCATCGCTATTCGTGCCCTTGATACCCGCAGTGCCGCGCTGTGATGAAGTCGTTGGCGTTTGACCTCTCGCCCCAGACACTGGAAAGCAGAGAAACAAGCTTGAAGAAGCAATAAAAACATAGTTTGTCTTGATTTGACAAGACGCTGCGCTGTGTTGCGCTGCACTACGCATGCTATGCATTGCAGCTGCAGCTGCAGCTGCGACTCGCTCTGCCTCCCGAGATCAGCCCAAGGAAGATCAGGGTTTCTTCGTCTCTACGGAATTGAGTTGGCCGTTGGACGTTTTGACCCTCGAGCTGTCAGCTACACGTGTATAGTCTGCACGCAAAGGCAGCGGCAGAATTAATTCGGCACACCTTTAGTGGGAGTGGAGATCGGATCGGTCTGTTACGGCGTCACAGTGTACCTTGTGGGAGCGGTATGTTTCGTTACACTCAGTCTCACCAACCTCGCCCCCAGTCACTAATTCACAATTAACAAGGGAGGGAACCACGGCACGATACGACCGGCAGCAACGAAGACCGATGGGCGTCTTGACTCGTCGCTTGGCAGAAAAACGAGAGACTGAGAGAGAGAACCAAGAGATTGCCATTGTTCGGTGCGAGTTTATGAAAGGGAGCTTCGTCACAATTCATGTCGACGGGCTGCCAAGTTCCAATGCACTCTGTAATCACTGAAAGTGTGTACCATGTTTGCCACTCTCAACTCCCGACCTCCGTATCGAACCTACACAAACGGCGCGGCGTGCTGGTGGCCCGCAAAGCAAGCGCGCGGGGCGGGATCAGCACCACTAGGACATGATCAACAATGGCATAAAGGTCTTGAATCAGACAATACCATGTTGGCCCCGACGCGATGATGTGTTGTCGAATTCGCGGAGAGGCAGTTTGTGGCCTGCGTCTCATAACCTTAGTCTGCTGCAGGTGCCACGTCATCAAATCACTCGATACTTCAGTCCGTCGTAGCACGAGACATTTTCCTGCACTTCTCATATTGCCTGTATTTGAATCTAGAACAGGTTCAAAAGACGGCGTGATCGTTGATCGATGTGTTTACATCATCACGCTTGACCTTGATGGGCCCCACCTAACGGTTTCCAGCATCACAATGTGAAAACCTAACTTGTGTATCCGTACATAGTACGAGGTGTCTTGAGCGGGACCCATTGCTTGCCCCCTCCATGGACCCGCATGTTATTTTCGGAATGCTCTAATTCAGGAAAGGGGACCAAAAAAGAAGAAGAAGAAGCATATACGGATACGGAGGAGAAGCTGTATTGGTGACCAGGTGCAGCAAGAATAGCCAACCGTCCCCACTGTAAGTTACTACTGTATAGGATGTCGAGGGAGCAATGCTTTGGCAACTGCCAGCCAATCTTATCAGAATCAGCAGCGCTCCCGACTTGCATCATCTTCCTCCCCAATCTACCTGGGTACCTTGGGTAGCGACCAAAGGCCGAAGAGAGGGATTCCGGAGATTTCGAAGAGCTCCAGTCTGTTTGGGGCGTAGAGGAGGGAAAGGGGACAAGAGTGGGGGGAGAGATGAAGCTAATAAAAGACACTACAAGCAGGTAAGGGCTTAGAATGCCTGCATGCCAAAAAAAAAAAAAGATAAAAATGCCACGCTAACAATCAGCACTGTGAACATGGACTTCATGTGGATACGCTATTTTATGCAGGTACCGTCTTACTAGTGTACGTAGAACCAGTCAATCTAGAAGCCGCCGTCTCTGCCCCTCTATTATTTCTTTCCTTACTACGGACGGACACTCCGTGCGCTATTGAGTGCGTGTACGGAGTACTACCCAAGCTCTGGCTGATGATTGATGCCGTCATATATACGTCGACGTTCTTCCGCCTCCCACTTTGTCAGCGGAAAGGAAACCACTCCACCCACCGCCTTGGCTTACATTTTTCTACGATGTACCTCCAGGACAGAGACCCAACACGGACCGAGTTCCACTGAGTCGTTTTTTACCTAGGTGGCGGACAATTAAGACTCGCATCCCTCTTACTTGGCCGAGGCCGGATGGCCAAAGCTAGCGCGCTTGTAGTATTTCATGGTTAAGCGGAATTTTTTTGTTTTCTTTGGTGCATCATACTGCATCATTGATGGTTGGCAGCAAATCATGGGTTTGTTGTTACCGCGAGGCACAACACTATGGCCAGCTGCGTTGTTGGCACCACCTATTTGGCCTGTGTATCAACATTTCAAATTTCAATTTTAGCCTGCGATCAGCAGCACGCCTGAGCCAGACCAAACAGCGAAACCAATTATCGAGGCCGGGGTGTCCATAGCATACGGGAGTTGGAATAGCTTGTTGTCTGTTCGAAGTTGTGGTGGCGCATCGCATAACGGCTCGATGGGTTTCTCTCGGCTGGTTTCAACATCTAGTTTTTTGTTATCGACGTCCAGGAGCACGCACCCTTTCTTCATCCTTTGTTCAGCCGGCGTCAGACAGAAACAGAACCAGCATGCCCTTCCTTTTCTTGGTTGGGGACACATTGCGTTGTGTCAGTGTAGGTCTAGTAAGTAGTTTCTCGGACCGCGCTGATACGCTATCGAATGAGCATCAAAGGGGTCTCTACACCAATGTCGGGTAGCATCGTCTCAGACCCTACTAGCCTTCCCGTCTCACAAGCAACTTGTCATTCCGAGGCAGGCCGGCGGCACCCTCACTTGCTGCCACGATACGTGATCACTGATCCGATACGACCTTTGCGAAGCTAGCATCGACTACGACAATTCTGCTATGTGGCATCTGCAACTAAGGGCGCGCGGGCATGCTGAGGTGGCAGTTGGAGGGTCTCATCTCTTCTAATGCGCGCTCGCTTCATGTCAAGCCCCTACTGCAGGCAGCATCATGCTCTTTCAAATACAATCTAGGCGTGCTGATCATCTGAAAATACCCAGCGTTCGGCGGGGGGTTTTTTTTTTTGGGTTACTCTTCACCAAATCACGTCCTACGTCCCCCCAACTGGCACCTTCTCCCGCCGATTAATTAACCCAAACGCCTACCCCCCTTTACCGTCCGCTCGTGGGGCTTTGAATCGCCTCATGACAAGGGCTCTGCAGTATCTTATGTATCAAGCTTTGGTTTCTTCACAAGGGGTCCTGGTGCCTGCCTGTCAGTCAATGACTCCCGACTGCCTCGATCGCGGCCGTTCTTGGTCCGGGCCGTTGTTTGTAAGCGTCGCCGGACAGTTGGCACATACACGCTCCACCGACGAGCCGACAGAAACCTGTCAATGCTGCGCCGTGACTTGTGAAAATTTAAGGTTTTTGCGAAGGGGGGTTTTGTGAGATTCATGAAGGTGGCTGTTTGAGCAGAATGCGTTATGCTTCGTACGTTGGGTCCAAAAGTGATCGGTACCTGTGAGCCTGAGAAGGTGCTTTGGGTCAACTTAAGGTCACGTGTTGCTTGACTGGGGCTGTCCAATCCTGTTTCTGTATCAAGATACTAACCCAATTGGTAGCCCCTCCGGAAAACGGGGGATGTTGGTTGACGGTTGCCCCTCGCAACACAAGCAATCACACTGCCCAGGGGATCTACTTACCGTAATGGCCCTACACTATTTTCTTGCACATCTGAGCCGCTCACGAGCTTCAAGTAGGCACATGCCGATACTTGTAACAGCATTTGCGCCGAAACAGCCTCGTCATGGCCGGATACGTCGATTTTGCCTCATCAAGCGATGATGAGTTTCCCGATCTAGATGTTGTCCTCCAGAGAAGTAAACAAATTCGCCGGGCCGCCAAAGCACCATCACAAGATACGACAAGCAGAAACGATGACGACATCTCTCCGTCGAGACAGCTCGAGGAAGAGGCTATTCGCTGGAATGTGTCGACGCGGAAGCCTCGCGGGCCCAAACAACCGGGGGGTTCCGGCGCTGCGCCATCGACCGTGATACGGCGCCGCAAGCTCGGTGCAAAGACTGGTAACGCCTTACTGAAACCGTTTGGAGCCTCTCGGAGTAATGAAGGACGGAACCTATTCGATTTTCCGGCCAAGAACAGGAAATCTCCAGATATGAGCGTTCGCGAGTTGCGGGTGAAGAGTCGAGGTGCGACACCTACTGACCTATCGTCGCGGGAGGTGGATGACGAATCCGGAGACAACACCGGCGAGCAGACGGAGATTACTGAGGCTGATATCTCCGAGTTCTTTGGGGATTCACAGTCGGAGTTTGACGAGGACGAGAACCCAACTCTCTTGGGGCGTGTGAAGCCGACGTCGCAAAACCATCCTCAATTGGAAGCAGCGCCGACGCTGGAAGCCCCCTCGAGGTTCCTAAGACCATCCCTAGGCATTGACCTGCCTAAACACGATTCGTTGATGGATTTAAAGGCCCGACCACAAGATTCTGCGAAAGGGCGGGCCGCCGAATTGTGTCTTGGTTCTGATTTCGGAAGGCCAAGGTCTGTGTTTGTTGATTTGACCGACGGCGTGACCGACGCTCTTCGTCGGCTAGACATGTGAGAAACGCCAACTTACTGTTATTTGGGACTTACTGACAGTCTCACCACAGCGCAAATACAGAATCCAGGAAGCACGGCACAGACGCCAAAGACGATGTGTCGCCAATCGAGCCGCCGTTGACACCGCCCAGGCAATCTACCAGGCCGTCGGTGTCTCCCAAGAAGCTCCCTGGCATCCCAAAGACACCTCACAGGCCGAGTATGGATTTGTTTTGGAGCCAAGAGTTTGTGAACGAATGGAATGAAGAACACTCCCCGAGGAAGTTGATCTTGCCCTCGGCGCAGAAAAGCCCAGCGAAAAGCCCGGCCAAAGCTAGAGCAGGCCAAACAGAAAGTGCTAAACAAAGGGAAACCAAGAAGGCGTTCGAGCAGAGGAAACATGAACTGGCCCAGGATTTCCTACGAGAACTTGACAACACCATCACACAGGGCAGGCTCCATGCTTTGGCCGAGTCCACAGGAGGCATCAGGATCAACTGGTCGGCCAAACTCAACACCACGGCAGGCAGGGCCAATTGGAGACGGGAGAAGATACGTAGCAAACTGCCCGAGGGAACCGAAAAGTACGTCACAGACCGGCATCATGCCTCCATAGAGCTCGCAGAAAAGGTTATCGATGACGAGCACCGCCTACTCAACGTCGTTGCTCATGAGTTCTGCCACCTGGCCAACTTCATGATCAACGGCATCACGGGTAACCCGCACGGCAAGGAGTTCAAGGCCTGGGCGGCTAAGTGCTCGCAGCGATTTGGCGACCGCGGCATCGACGTGACGACCAAACATACGTATCAGATCGATTATAAGTACGTCTGGGAGTGCACCGAGTGCGGGCTCGAGTACAAGCGCCACTCCAAGAGCATCCACCCAGAACGCCATCGCTGCGGCTCCTGTAAGGCTCTGCTGAAGCAGACGAAGCCTATACCGAGGGCGACAAGCAAGCCGTCCGAGTACCAGCAGTTTTTCAAGGAACAGATGAAGCTTGTCAAGCAGGAATACCCAAAGAGCCAGCAGAAGGAGGTGATGAAAATTATTGGAGAGAGATGGGCGAAGCGGGGCGGGAGCAACCGAGCAACTCCTGATTCGGAGAATCAGTTGGCGCCAACTTCGGAAACGAGTGTAACCAAGCTTGACTCTTGTCTCGTCGATCTGACGTTGTAGTTGGTGACTTCTCCAGAGCTTGCTTCACTGGAGTTGGGAGCGCAGAATCTGACATTGTTTTTCGAAACCTAATTCATCGTCGAAATATGAACGGCCCCGAGCGGGATCAAGAAGACTGTGACATGACCTCGCTCTCATATATCATACCCAAGTCCGATCGTCCCTTCGCGTGCAAAAAGAATCCCAGCCGCCCCGAACGCCTGCAAATGTAGGACGGACAGTAACCACCAACCCAGTCATCCGCTCGCACCATCTCGCGCGGTGTCATCATTCCGAACACTTTTGCAGATCTTTCATGTAGCTCAAGCGAATAATAAATACCCTTGCCCATCGCCGCCCTTAAACCTCCTGGAACAGCGTCCAGTCTTTGACCTTAAAGGTCTCCCAGATGCGAGCGGCGTACTCAACGGCATCACCGATGAGTTTGCCCTGCTTGCCAAGCTCGAGGTCGACGTCGGCCTCATCGTACCCGCCCTTGATATGCGGCACGTTAATGGTAACAAGGATGTCAGTTGACTCCTTCTCGAGGCGGAGCAATGTCAGGATGACGGCAGTGAAGTCGGGGGCCGACGAACCGGACTTGGAGCCGGACTGGGCATGGGGGGTCTGGGTCGCGATAAGGGTATAAGCGGGAACGTCGGGGCTGTCGGTTTGCCGTCGGTTAGCTTCTCACGTCTCGCTCGTGCGTCTCGGTTATATGTCCTGACAGGCGTCGGACGAAGTTTGCGACGGGAATCAAAAAGAAATAATGCTATAGGATGTCACGCACCTGAGCCTTGAAAACGACGTCTCGGTCGTGTTCCACACCTTGACGGTGTCGATATCCTCGCCGACGAGCTCCTCGAGATGGGTTGTCATGGCTCGTCCATCAATCTCGGGGCTGCTCCCCGCTGGGCCGACGCGCTCCGTGATGTCGAAGATGATGCTCGTGAAGCCGTCCGAGTCGATCCAAACCTCCTGGTTGTCGGGGACCTCACGAAGTTTGCTATCCGACGGGAACCCTGTCTGTCAGCTGAACGTGTACTAGCGTAGCTATGCTGGGTGTTTGAAGAGATTGGGAATAGTATGAAAACGAACCTGACGTCTGCGAACTTTTCAGGCAGGTCAGCGACCAGAGCGCCACCGTAGAGGGGAGTGCTCTTGTATCGGGTCATGATCGCGACTTAGGAAACTGTAGGTTCAGAGTGTGATGCAGTTGGAAGGCTATCCTTGTCGCGAAGAGCTAAAGAGATGTCGTGATCAGGTTTCGGGGACTGAAAATGACCCTCTGGGTTTGGCTAAGAGCCCGAACGAGGGGTCGGACCAGGCGCGTGTTGGGTATCACAAAGGTTGCGGCAAAGGACGAAATGTCACACGAGAAAGAGGAGATGTCGTCACGGCGTGTAGCTTGGGAGAGCCTCGCCTGGGGTTTACTACAAGTCACTCCAGTCATTCCAAGGTGGGGGTGGCTAGAAAAAAGGATCTGGGGGGGCGGGATGGAGGGGTATGACGACAACGGCTAAGAGTCAGGGCCCACAACTCAGAGATGCGCCGCGGCCATGACAGCAAACACTGCGAAACAAGATAGTGAGGACGTACGATATCGACAGTCTTGCAATGCGATGTTGGCGATGCGCACTCTAAAACCCGTGCAGAAGCAAAAACCTGACTTGTCTCAGTCGAATGCATATCTAAAAATTCCGAACCAAAAATATTCGAACCTGGAAGCTCCAGATGAGAGTGTGCCAAAGATTGGTAGAACGGAGTCTGTTGGGCCATCCAACGGTCACATCTGGTAAAAGGCAAGAGGTGAGTTCGATCGGAGGTCCCACTCCGAAATTGGGATACTATTTTGCTGGCTAAGTACCTACAGCATTTTCTCGCCTCAAACGGTTGGCCGCAGCGCCCCACACAAGCTCTCTCAGCTTCCCCATCCCCACTGCGTATGCCCTCCGCATTTCGCAACAATCATTCTCTTACACAATTAATTGAATCTTTTCCATCTTCTCTATCTACTGATTGCGCATCACTCCGGCCTGCCTCGTTGTTCATTGGAAGCTTCGTAACCACACATCGAGATCATGACTTCCAGCCTGGCTTCGTGCATATTTTGCAAGATCATCAAGGGTTCGTCATGCTCTGCCCCCCCGTCATTCAACATCTCCGAACCTCCGCAACCGAGAAAAAAGACCATGAACTGACGGTTGTCACAGGTGATATTCCTTGCTTCAAGCTCTTTGAGAGCGATAAAACACTGGCCTTTCTCGATATCAACCCCCTCAGCCGTGGCCATGCTGTAAGTCGCTCTCGTCAGGCCTTGTTCAAGGACGCCCGCGCGGCTATTCCATCATTGACCAAGACCATCCCCGCAGCTCGTCATCCCCAAGCACCACGGCGCCAAGCTGTCTGATATTCCCGACGAGCACCTGAGCGAAATTCTCGTAGGTCCTCTAAGGATAACTGCCTCAGCCTCCCCCTTTCTTCTAAAACCCTTCTAGCCTGTTGTGAAGAAGCTCGTTGCCGCGACTGGCGCTACGGATTACAATATCCTCCAGAACAACGGCCGCATCGCTCACCAAGTTGTTGACCACGTAAGCCTTCGCCCTCTTCACTCGCCCCCTTCACTCGCCGACTGCCTCGTTCACTGACTGACTCCTCACAGGTTCACTTTCACATGGTAGCTTCCCTCCGCGGCAGCTCACGCTCTCATGCTAACGCCTCTCTCAGATCCCAAAGCCCAACGAGACAGAGGGTCTGGGCGTCGGCTGGCCCCAACAGCAGACCGACATGGATAAGCTTAAGGCCCTCTTTGAGGATATCAAATCCAAGATGTAAAAAGAACCAATCGTGGCATGTTCGACAATCCCAACTTCAATCCGCTAGCGGGGACATCAGATCCCATAATCTAACGGATCATGGCTTTTGTAAACCCGGTTCTTTCTCATGACCTGCGTTTATGTCTATCGTGACTCCAATTTCTAGTCTACATCATCCGCCGAGGTATCGACCTTGGGCGCGCCGTTGGCAGATTGAAGCGTGGGGGCTCTCTTGGAGTACATATCAATCTTCCCACCCTCCTGGATGACGCCAGTCCGGTCCAGGAAGCACTTGGCGCGGATGTACGGGTCCAGCTTCCAGTAGTCGTCTCTCAGCTTGCGGGCAAGCTCCTCGCGCTGGGCCTTAATGGCAGGCTCCTTGTCCGTTCCGGCCCCCTTAATCCATTGCAGCGTCGTCTCTTCATACTGATGGATGAGCTCTTCTCGGCCAGACACCAGTGCGTCTCGTGTCGCAGTGTCCGTCATCTTGTCGTTCTCTCCGGCGACCGGCTCCACGTACTTGTAGTGCCAATCCTCCTGTCCGTCGAGCTCCTTAAGAATGTGCCCCGGATCAATGAACTCCGACATCTCCTTGACGTTGTTGGTGAAGTGAACCTTGGCTGCGACGACCGGGTCGAGCCAGCCCTTGATAATCTTCCAGATTCCTGTCCAGTGTTAACTGTGATCTCGTCTGCCCCATCGAAGGAGATGCAAACCTTGAAAGACCCAAGGAGCACGGTGAACGAGGACAGCTCCAAGTGATTCAGGGTAGTTGGCCTCGAAGCACTTGATCATGAACTTTACGGGGGTGTAGTCCTGGGCCGATGGTTATTGTTGTTTTACCAAATACATTGTACCACACCCGGTATCTCCGGAATACACCCGGAATTACTTACCATGTTTGCCATGGAGAAGCCGGTCATATCAAAGACAATCGTCTAGAGCTTGTTAGCATGCAATACATCAAAGGCTTGCAGGAGCTTCTTACAGCAGTGTCCACGGGAGCAGCCAACACCATCCGTGCTGTCTCAATCAAGAAGACAGTGTACTTCTCAAGGCTCTCCTCGCATTGTTCTCCTTGCCTGTGCATTCGTACTCTGACCTGGCAGATTGGCCGTCCTGCCTTGTCGAGGCCGTGAATGAAGGTCTTGCCTGACCGGGCTTGGGCCATGAAATCCTCACCGAGTTTCTTAACGTTGGCATCCGAGCTCCTCGAAGCTTCCAAAGCACCAGCCTCGCCAGTCCTCATGATTTCCTCGTCAACCTTCATCTCCGTTAATCTCCAGTTCATGGTGGAGATCATCATAACAAAGGCCTTCTCAACATCCCACTTGCGCGCTCTCAGGAAGCGCAGCGCAAGGGCATCCGGGTGGTCATGCTTGACCATGGCCCAAATTGTGGCGCGCAGAGCCTCGGGACTTTGGTTGGCTAGGGCCTCCTGAAACTGCTTGGTCTGGCCATACTTGTCATCGCCATCTTCCTTGATGGTAGTCTGAACAGGAGCCGAAGAGTTTGCCGACCCAGCCTCTTTCTTGTCCTTACGACTGAAGAGTGAGACGCGCTTCTTCTTGGGCTTCTCGCCCTTCTCGACAGCCGAGGTCTCGCTCGGGGCTATGCTGGCAGATGCGCTATCTGCGGCAGTGGTGTTTGGATCCTCTCCCAAAGACAGAATGAGGTTCCATAGCTGGCGCAGCTTCTCCTCCTGTTCCGGGGTGAGATTTCCCGGTCGGCCAGGGGGTGCTTCCGTTGCCATGGTGGCTGATGCGTGAGTCGTCGATCGAGTCTCGGTCCCGGCAATGGCAGCGGCGTTAGAGTCAGCGGGCTGTTGATACAACACGCCGCAGAGACACACGAAGGCGACAGCAATGGAGTAGACAACAAAGTCGATTCGAGATTGAAGCAAGACACGTGGGGCCCTGGGGTTGAAGGGGTCCGGCAACTGTCGCGAAGCAGGTGAGTGAGATCGTCTGAACTTTGACGTGGAGGGGCAGCTGAATCTCCGGACGCTCAGTCTGACCAAGGATTGCCGTATGGTCTGTGAAGTCAAGGGTAGTAGTTGGGCAGGGCGGCTCCTTAAGATGGAACAGGTTGGCCTTTGTGGGAGTGTGAAAAGTCGAGGCAAAGCCAAAGTTTGCGGTTTCAAACTGACCGGCATCAGTCGACTACGTCAGTTAGTGCCTGGGAATTGATTTGGTGGTGCCAGTATGGGGTTCTGGGCAGGTCAGCAGGGTCATCCCAAATTGTGAGGCGTTGAAAAAACAGCTGGCAGCGTGTGAAAGGACATACGAGATGGGCGCAAAGTGATAAGCAGGGCTTTGAAAGCCGGGGGAAATTCGCGGATGGATGCACAAGTCCTGTAGTCCTGCAAGATGGCTGGTAGAGACGCAAAAGCACAGTTCGAGGTTGGGAAGGAGGACGTGGCTTGAGGGCACCAGGGTCGTCGGTTGACGCAAAGCACAGTGTGGTGTGTGAGTGACTGGCCTTTCCTCAAGGACGACGAACAGAGCGAGTGGGCAGCGGAGACAGCTTGGGCTTCTGTTTGGGAGGACAGCCACAGACGGAGCTGAGAGGTGTGGAATGACAGGCTGCGCTGCAACGAGAGGGGGGGAGGCTTAGACGACCAACGACACTGACGACAACCGCACCTTCGCAAGGACCGATCGCTGTCACAAGTGCCCCGTGGATTGCGCTGCAATACAAATCTCCGAGCGATCCGGGAGCGCACCGCGGAATCGAGGAATGAAGTCGTGGGCTTGTCGCAATCCTAAAGTACCACCAGGTAGGGTCCGTGGATCCGTAGGGGCTACAAGTTCCAAACAGGGAATGAGGGAAGCCAGCTATGTGAATATGGTCTTGTGGCTTCGAAGGTGGGATGTCGCGGGACAGGAGTCAATTGGGGGGGGAGCGGAAGGGATGATTGGGGAGGGGTAGGGGTAGGGCGGAGGACTGAGACTGGAGTTCTGAACCGCATCACTCGCAGCTTAAAATAGCAGGTGCAGTATCCACGCGACATACAACGCAAGAAATCGATAAGGGAGACAGGGACCGATCACCCTGGGGGACCTGGTTTGTGTCATCCTATGATCCTAATGACTGACCTCCTACCTTATCAGGGGGGTCTTTAGTGATACAGGTGATATTTACAGTGTAAAATCCCCTGTCAGCACGTGCTGAGCTGCAGTGACACATGGGAAGGAACTTTGTGTGTGGCTCATCTGCGATGAGCAACAGGCTACGGAGTACNCCCCCCCCCCCCCCCCCCAAAAAAAAAAAAGAGGACCGACAGCCGTGCGCTCGGTGGGTTTGTTGATGTTGACTTGCACTTCAAGATTCAACAAACCACTAACTGCCATTTGATGCGCCATGCCAAACTGCGACTATCACGACACCTCATAATAGATAGCTGCCTACGCAAAGAGCTCTTGAGCCTCCTTCGTTGCCTGTGTAATAACGGCACAGGCCCGCTTCATCCTTCTTCCAGAGCACCCCTTTGCGCCGTCACAATGGCCGACCACAACTACAACCACGATCTCGACCCCAGCAACAAACGATCGACTTCGCGTACGCGCAACTCACGTCCCACAACACCGTTGCGCCCGACAACACCACTGCGCCCATCATCGCGCTCCTCTTTTCGCGAATCTGCCCGTGACAGCGTCCATGGCGGCGGCGAGTCTTTCCCCTTAAACACCTTCGAGCCGGCCTTCGCCGAGCTTTCGGACGCCGTTGCCGACCTCGAGGCCAACATGATGCATTTTCAGCTGATGCACGAAAGCTTGGCCCGTTTCAGCGAGTCGTTTGCAAGCTTTCTGTATGGTCTGAACATGAACGCCTTTTGCGTCGATTTTCAGGAGGTAAGTCTGGTTCCCGTCACCCCGACGTCAAGCCCATACTGACTACCCCTCTCTTCAGGGTCCTGTTGCAGAGTCTTTCCGACGCGCAAAGCAACGTGAAGAGTCAAACGTAAACGCAGGCATAGGTACGAACACCGGGCATTAAATGGTATAATGGTAGCTGAGAAAACTAACGTGGACTTTCCCAGGTATTCCCCGTGCACAAGAGAAGACCGCCCCCGAGAACGAAGGCGAAACGACTTTTATGTATCTATGCCCATCCCATCTCTAAATCGATGGCACCGGCAGCATCCTTCTAACCGACAATAGGACTACGGATGTTTCTTTTGTCGAAAATCCACCTGCCTCTTCCAAGCCGACCCCGAGATACAAGACCCCTACTACAAGAGGGTCACGCGTGCCTGCGCCGGCCACTCGCGGTACGACAACGCGGGGCCGCGCAGGAGGCCGTG
Source organism: Colletotrichum lentis (assembly GCA_003386485.1). Lineage (NCBI taxonomy): Eukaryota > Fungi > Ascomycota > Sordariomycetes > Glomerellales > Glomerellaceae > Colletotrichum > Colletotrichum lentis. The sequence continues at coordinate 3,577,131 of NWBT01000046.1, forward strand.
GAGGTACCGAGACACAAAGAGGCCGGGCAGGCAGGGGTAGCGGACTGGTCAGACCTCGCGGCCGTGAACTTCGGTGAGATCTCCTTCGCGAGATCCAGTTGCCATATTTTCTCAGAGGCAGGCCTTTACTCTCCTTGCCCTCTATTATTCGGAGGTGCCAGTCCCGTCCACGCTCCCCGCCCCTGAGCCGACGAGCAGGGGAATGATATCAAGACCAGTTCATTATGTCGTTGTGAAAGGGTATCATGTAGTGTCTACTCTCGAGTCACGGTAGACTTGTGGGCCAAAGAACAGGACTCAAGTCGCCATCTCAATTTCCCGATCGAGGGCCTTCTCGGGGCCGTCGTTGTTGGCGCCCTTGTTATCCGTCCGGAGGCCGACAGCAGCCTCGGCGTCCTTTTGGGTGTAAGGTTCCTCCTTCAGCTGCTTAACTCTAGGCGGAGGTCAGTCGTTTTCCGACAGAATCATGAAGCCAGGCGCTCCGGGCATTGTATCCAGTCGACGAACCTGCGCTTGTGAGGCTTTCCTCTGCGGTGGCCGACGAGGCTGACCTCAGTCTCAAACCACTTAGCACATTCGATGCAGTAATGCTGACCCAACCCGGGAAGATCTTCCTTTGCCTTGGTGTTCTTGAAGATCTGCAGGTGCCTCGCTGATCGCATGTCGGACTTTATTTGATCAACATCCCTATCCGCTGTGTGTTAGAATGACGGGCGTGAGGTTCGTCAACCTGCTTTTTCTACCGGATGCTTACCTGGTCTTCCTCCGCGTCTTGGTCAAAGTCTTCTTGTTTGTGACGCCCATCTTGCCTGTCGATCTCAATACATGTACGTGTGATATGTGGTTGATTGGCTGGATGTAGGTTGCTGCAATGCCGCCGATGAACACAATTAGTGGCAGAATCCCAAATTGCGCCTTGAGATGGCGATGGCGGGGCAGAATTTAGGTTAACCGTAAAAAAAGTTGCTTCACCGCCCAGCTGGAATCTGGACCCGCAGGAAAGTTTGGGAGTGATTCTGGGCACAGTCTGACGGACAGTGTGAATCTACGGTGCGATGAAAATGAACACGGTGTTTACGGCTACATCGAGATGAGAATCACCAGGGGGAGGGACGCGCACGAGTTGTTTGGGAATCTGGAGAGCGTCAGACTGACGAAGCGCTTGCTTGGCCAGGACGTTCCGGATCGCGATGGAGAATGCTGCGCTGTTGATGGGAGAGATCGTGAATAATATTATCAGGTTACAGTATCCGTACCTACCCGAGGAAGCCTATGGCCAACTGGAATTTTGCGGCCGTTGGTTACCACGGGGTGACCGACCGAGGCACAAGGGACTATGAACAACAGTCGACGCCGTACCGGAAGATGACCGCGGTGGCAACGGCCCAGCGCTGAGTCCAGGCCGGCCGGGGGCCTCTTTTTGTAACAGAACAATCAGCGTCGTGAAGATGATAAGCAAACGAGCTCGGCCATCGGCTCGGAGGAGTGGTGATATCTCCTATCATAAATCCTCGCGCGGCCGAGGGCAAAGCCGGAATTGCGAGCCGACAAGCTTGCGACCGAAGGCCATCCGAGGCAATCAGAGCTCCACAACCACGGGGCAGAAGGCTAAAAGCACCAGAACGAACATGGGTGTGTGGTCCGCAGAGGGGCGGGATGCTCCTATTGAAGACCAGAGAGAGTGGCCTCCACCCCCTCCCCGGTCAAATGTCGCAGGCTTTGCCAAAACAAAACGACGTCTTCAGACCAGAAAATTTGGGTTAATTGTAATTGCCCCGGGTGATTGGACGTTGCCATTGATGGAGCTGCAAGGTAGCAAACGTTAGTGCAAAACTGACCTCTGCATAATCTCCCGCAACTGTTTCTGACGGCATCCCCTCGACGCTTGAGATGGATTGCTGAGCGAATCATTTTCCTGCCCGGGTGCGGGACTTTTCTCGTCCTCGACTCCTTGTCGAAGACTGGATCGTGGGGTTGGCAAAGCAATTGGAAAAGGCGCGGTTGTAAGTTGCCGTGGCAGGACATTCCTCATGAGGCTGTTATCTTCATCGGGTACCTGTACATGATGCCGATGTACATGGGTGTACACGTATCTTGCAGCATACGTACCGACTGACTGCCAGCTGCCTTGACGAAGTCAGTGAATGACGCGAGGGCAAAAGGAAACAGCTACGTGAATAATAAATGTCAATTGGAAAGCATTGTCATATCCACCCCATACCGTCATTCCGAGCCCGTTGCGGCACGTAACCCAGTTATTGGACTTGCTGGAATGAGGCAGCACTTGATCGATTCGCACGTCGCTCAAATCTAATTGACAGCCAGCATGAAAAGACACCTGCCTCACGCGAAGCCAGATCCACAGAAAGAGGGCCCGGGATCAACCCACCCCATGTGTGAAGATTTGTACCTTGTCTAGGCCCCCGACCAGGCCGGCCACCGCCTGTCCGGCGGTTTCTTTCTGCGGTACAGAGTAGCCAGGACTGCTACTATGGTGTTAGGGGTAACTTTAAACTCCCTACCAGGTAGTGTGGAGCTTCGGCCTACAAGCTCTGTGACTTTACTGGACAGATTTGTGCTGGTTGTGCATAAGAATCTCAATGTGCTCGTCGCTGAGGTAATCAAGGAAGCACGGCCACATCTACCTCACAGGGGGTTTTGACTTATGCCTGCCACCAGAGTACACTACTGTATGCAGTTGCTCCCCACGTAGCCGGACAAGTACTTCTGTCTCTAGAGCGACAGTCGTCCAGAGGATTGGTTGTACAGTACTGCAACCTCACGCTGAATTATGCATTTCTGCATTCTGATGGCAATTGCCTTGTATCATGATACCTCTTGGCCGTTTTGGCTACTGATAACAGAGTCATGTCATGGAAGCCATGGTCGCGAGAAGGCTCGCGGGCTGGTAACCTTAGGCCATATCTGAAGCTCTCGCCCATTCGCTCGATTCCTGTCAGATGCCACGGCGCAAAGGAAAAAATACCCCTCAGGAATTGATAGTAAGAGCAGTGCTATTTCGACATGACTTGACAAGAGAAAACTCGGCGAGCCCTTGCGAGGACCGTGTTAGCGCGCTTTGCGGTGTACCTTATGAGCCAGACGTCTAAGAGATGATACTACCGACCATGAACAGATTTCTAGGTCCTCGATAGTCTGGATTGAGACGCAGGACCGCAGTTGGCTGGCTCCCTTGGATAGTTCTGAAAGCCACAGTGTAGACCTCTGCGAGATGTTGCTGACGCGAGGTAGCTGCTGTACGGATACAGTCCCTGTGCATTGCGGATACACCAACCTCCGACCGGCCTGGCCTTAACTACCCTCGTTGTCGGATTACCTGACTTGGTGACCAGCCACCAGGACTCGATACAGTCAGCATCAAGGCAAAGTTGCCTGGGGGAAACGAGCCGGTGGATAAAGATCGGGGGCATGCATGCACGAACCCTTTGTCCAGCTCGTAGTCCGTACTCCGTACACTACCACGAAGAAAGAAATGTGTACTCAACAAGGGCAGGAGACGGAGGAGCGGACTCGCCAGAGGAAGACACTAATTGCAGCAACAAAACAAAGTTGCGAGCAAGGTATTGAGCACGATATCGACAACTCAGTGAAAACAAACCCAGCAGCAGGTCAGAACCAGAATAAGTAAAGGGAGCTCTGTCAGTGCAGTTACAGGATATACAGGTACATTGCTTCATGTACTTGCAAGTTGCACAAAGATGAAGAAGGTGTGCTCCACCCTAGTCTCCCTGGTGCTGAGTGAAAATACTCCAATCTCGCTGATTCGTCCGTTGGCCCGCTGTCGCCTTCGTCATAGCCGAGGAACCCACTTCGGCCGACCCTGTCTGCTCTCCACAGTCCACAGCATCTGAGCCGGGCACACAGAGCACACACCGGTGGGACAGAGTAAGGTGGGCCCCTCCCCAAGGTCGTCGTAGATGGTGTTTGGTGTGTGAGGAAAAGTGAGGGCGACGGGGGAAGGTGTGAGCTTTTACTGCCACCCCCGTTGGGTTCGACTACTTCTCGTCTTCGCCGAAAATCCTCTCCACCTCCTTATTTTCTTCCTCTTAATATTCTTTTCCTTCCCCTCCATACTCAGAAACCGAAGTCCCTTCCGAAGGCCAGGGCACTTGAAAGATCTGTCTCGAGCTTCATTGCAGTTCCGACAGCTTTCCACTTCATCCAATCGCACAGTGTAACTGTTCCTCTCCTTGTCGACACCAACCATGTTGGCCTCACGACAGCTCCTGGGCTCTGTAGCCCGGAGCCGCACTGCTGCCAGTGCCAGTCTGGGACTGCGCAGGATGGCAACAGTCTCCGACTCTTCTCTTGACCGCAAGGTATGATGCTCATTCCTATGCATTTGAAACCGTAACCGCCGAGATCGCCATCCCTTGGGCGTGGCGGCGCCGCGTTGTCGCCATCGTCTACGTGTCCCATTCTCGAGGCCGAAAGGATCACTGACTCGCCAGAATAGATCAAGCAGAATATCCACGAGGAGGGCAACTTCATCAACTACAAGAAGATGTCCGAGAACCTGGCCGTCGTGCGGTCGCGTCTCAACCGCCCCCTCGCTTACGCCGAGAAGATTCTTTACTCCCATCTCGACAACCCTCACGAGCAGGAGATTGAGCGTGGTGTGTCGTACCTAAAGCTTCGCCCTGACCGCGTTGCTTGCCAGGATGCTACTGCTCAGATGGCGATTCTTCAGTTTATGTCTGCCGGCATGCCTTCCGTTGCGAACCCCACCACTGTCCACTGTGACCACTTGATTGAGGCTCAGATTGGCGGTGCTAAGGACTTGGAGCGTGCTGTCGGTATCAACAAGGAAGTTTATGACTTCCTCGCCTCTGCTTGTGCCAAATACAACATCGGCTTCTGGAAGCCTGGCTCTGGTATTATCCACCAGATCGTCCTTGAGAACTACGCTTTCCCCGGTGGTCTTCTTATCGGAACGGATTCCCACACCCCCAATGCCGGTGGTCTTGGCATGTGCGCCATCGGTGTCGGTGGTGCTGATGCTGTCGACGTCATGGCCAATCTCCCGTGGGAGCTCAAGGCCCCGAAGGTCATCGGTGTCAAGCTCACTGGTCAGATGTCCGGTTGGGTTACTCCTAAGGGTATGTGAACATCTGCGACGAACTTCTTCCTGTGAAACGTTTTACTGACACTCTCTAGACATCATCCTCAAGGTCGCCGGTATACTGACTGTCAAGGGTGGTACCGGTGCCATTGTTGAATACCACGGCCCTGGTGTTGAGGGTATCTCTGCCACCGGTATGGGTACTATCTGTAACATGGGTGCTGAGATCGGCGCCACGACCTCTCTGTTCCCCTTCAACGACCGTATGCACCAGTACCTCTCCGCCACCAAGCGCAAGGACATTGGTGACTTCGCCCGCACCTACGCCAAGGAGCTCCGCGAGGACGAGGGCGTCGAGTACGATCAGCTTATCGAGATCAACCTGTCGGAGCTCGAGCCTCACATCAACGGTCCTTTCACTCCTGATCTGGCCACCCCCATCTCTAAGTTCAGCGAGGCCGTCAAGGCCAACAACTGGCCCGAGGAGCTCAAGGTTGGTCTTATCGGTTCCTGCACCAACTCCTCTTACGAGGACATGAACCGCTCCGCCTCCATCGCCCGTGACGCTCTTGACCACGGCCTCAAGTCCAAGGCCATCTTCACCATCACCCCCGGTTCCGAGCAGATTCGCGCCACTATCGAGCGTGACGGTCAGCTCCAGACCTTCGAGGAGTACGGTGGAACCGTCCTCGCCAACGCCTGTGGTCCCTGCATCGGTCAGTGGGATCGCCAGGACGTCAAGAAGGGCACTCCCAACTCCATCATCTCTTCCTACAACCGCAACTTCACCGGCCGTAACGACGGCAACCCGGCCACTCACTCGTTTGTCGCCTCGCCTGATCTGGTCGTTGCCATGACGGTTGCCGGCAGCCTGCACTTTAACCCTCTCACGGACAAACTCAAGGACAAGGATGGCAAGGAATTCATGCTCAAGCCCCCCAGTGGTGAGGGTCTCCCCAGCCGCGGATACGACCCGGGCCAGAACACCTACCAGGCCCCTCCCGCCGACCGCAGCGCCGTCAGCGTGCAGGTCTCTCCTTCTTCCGACCGTCTTCAGATTCTGTCTCCCTTCGAGGCGTGGGACGGCAAGGACGTGAAGGACATCCCCATCCTCATCAAGGCCAAGGGCAAGACCACCACTGACCACATCTCTATGGCCGGTCCCTGGTTGAAGTACCGTGGTCACTTGGACAACATCTCCAACAACATGCTCATCGGTGCCATCAACGAGGCCAACGGTGAGGCCAACAAGGTCAAGAACTTCACCACTGGTGAGTGGGACGCAGTCCCCGCCGTTGCCCGTGACTACAAGGCCAAGGGCATCAAGTGGGTCGTTATCGGTGACTGGAACTACGGCGAGGGCTCTTCCCGTGAGCACGCCGCTCTCGAGCCTCGTCACCTGGGCGGTCTTGCCATCATCACCCGCTCGTTCGCCCGCATTCACGAGACCAACCTCAAGAAGCAGGGCATGCTTCCCCTTACCTTCTCCGACCCCGCCGACTACGACAAGATCAAGCCTGAAGACAAGGTCGACATCCTTGCCACCGAGCTCGAGGTCGGAAAGCCCCTGACCATGGTCGTCCACCCTAAGAATGGCGAGGCCTTCGAGGTTAAGCTTTCGCACACCTTTAACGCCCCCCAGATCGAGTGGTTCAAGAACGGCAGCGCTCTTAACACTATGGCCAAGTCCGCTGGCAAGTCATAAACGTGCAAGGGTGTGTTAGCGATACGACTCAGGTGGATACGTGGATGGATGGTGTAGGCGTACTTATCTTTACTAGCATGTTCTGGGGTGTTGGTCGGTTAAACTTCAAGTATACGGCCGTATCATGCCCTTTGTTTTGGTCGGGCAAATACCTCTGGGACCTTGTTTTTTATGTCATGTAGGCCATGATTTCCTAGTCTGTACAAATTTGAAATGTTCAAAAGCAAGACTTGAAGCAAGACTCCTGCACTGTACTCCTCTGGTGATTACCCGGACACTGCTCAAGCATTGTAAACACTAGAAATACAACGGTAGCCAACATGCTCAAATCGACCATCACAAGTGTTTCGATTGCTTTCAGAGTTAGGTAGGCTTCTTGGCAATGATGGTCACGTGGAGATAAGCCGGCTCTGACTGGCTCTTATCGTGATTTTCTGGGGGAGAACCATGAAGGTCCGAGTGGACCGTCGGCATGCAACAAGCTGGCTACAATTTCCAATTCGTAGAACATACACAGCAACTTGTTTGCTGCCAATCCACGCATCCATAATTACCCGACGCCAACGACTGGACCGATCGACATTAAGCCTCCTCACTCCTCGCTGGATCAGGACAACTGGCAGACCACGACGAACTCCACGCGCAGCTTCCGACCTCCGTGAGACCCGGAGACGGTGGGCGTGATGGCTCCCAATGTGACATCCTTCAACGCCCTTCGGGCTCGCACCTATCTGTTCCGGCTGCCATTGTTTACGAGGATCGTGAATATAATCATCCTTGCCGCTTGGATCGCGGGCGTCCAGTCGGCTTGGGACATCAGGCAATGGGGCGCCTTGATTCCTGATGAACTTTCATTCACATCTTGTTCGTCTCCTTCTTGCCTTCCTCGTCTTGCAGCCGCGCATGCTGACCCTCTGGTTACAGCGTACCGAATGAACACATTTCCCTTTATCCATAAAAATTTCATCCACGCGATCATGAATCTCTTAGCCTTGACACCTCTGATGGAGCGCTTCGAGGCGGAGTTTGGCACCCTGACCTCAATAGCGCTCTTCATCGGTCGTATGCTCTCCCCGCTCGCTGAAGTTTCGGCCTGATCACTGATCATATGCAGCTCTTTCCACGATTCCGGCCGTTCTATACGTTTTGATCGAGCGATTTCTCTTCAAGGGCAACGTTGGAGTTATGGGAGCCAGGTGAGAGCTATCGTAGTGGCTGCAAAAAACACGCGTGCTAATGAGGCTTCTGCATAGTGTCTGGGTCTTCTTGCTCCTCGGCATGGAAGCAATTCGGACATCCAAGACAAACCCCCAACTGACAATTGCGACGTACTCGATTCCTATGTGGACAACGCCTCTGATCCTTATCTTGGTGGTTACTGCGCTCGTCCCTGGCACAAGCTTACTAGGCCACCTTTGCGGCGTCTTGGTTGGATATCTATGTAAGAAACATTGAACTATCTAATTGATGAATATGCTAACATTGATTCTCTAGTTGGCCTCGGCTACTTAAAGTTCCTAAGCCCACCTGAGAAGGCCCTCAGATGGGTCGAGTCCAAGCTGAACCTGTTGGGCCGTCTGCCTCACTACGTGAGCGTGGACCAGAAGACATATGGTCGGTTTGGTGTTTTGCCTTCAAGCAACCATGCCGGAAGCGGCAGCGCTCCCATTGCACTTGTTGGTACCACTCAAAGACTTGGACCTTGAAGGATTCGCCTCTGAGCTTGTATCATCACACTACCTACTGCCTGGCGAGGCTGGACTGCATCTAAGTCGGAGTCTGGAGTTTGGTCGCGGTCGAATGTGGCCTATATACAGGATGGGTAACACTTTATGATTTACAATTCCCTTTGTTCATGGTTCATGTAAAAGCGCCCTGGTTGGCTACGTACTGCATTTCCCAGTATCTAGATCGCTGCGTTTAAACATGAAGGATTATAGGGGAGTAAAGGAAAACTCGCAAGGCAGCAGATTGACTACCTTGGACAGGGCTGTGGAACGGCCGATCCGGGCAACAGCTAACAAAAAGAAGAGCAGAAACCCTCACATGGTGAATTCGGCTTGTGAGCAGCATCAGTCGTAGTATCAAGAGTGCTATACCTTTTAGATCAGGTGATTACCATCTGCCGAAGCTGGAGTATAGACGATCTCCAAAACAGGGGTAGGTGGGTAAGCTAGCGATCACGGGTGGACGCGCTGGTTAAATGAATATTTGGGGCCGAGTCCCGCTACCTACCTACCTAGGTATGTATGTATGGCACCTCTCTGGGCCGCTATACAAACCACCACTCGTGGAGGATAAAGCTTGTCCTTTCAGACCGACATTGCGCAAAGAAGACAACCCGGTTTCTGCAATTGCGCAGAACAGCTTACGCCATGTCGCGACTAATATGTGAGATTCAACCCCTCGTGAAGATCCTGTGGTCGAGCTACACTGACCAGGCCCCTGCATAGCTTCGGCTTTATCGTTGCGACGCGATCCACGCATCCTCAAGCTGCCACCCTACCTCTCGTTAGCATGCATTCTCGGCGGCATTGCATGGCTGTTTCTGCTTCCTCTCAACGACTACTCCCGACGAACATATATCTCTGAGAATGCGCTGCTCCCTGGGCAAGTGCACACCTACTTTGGTGGTAGCGACCAGAATGTCTTGCGGGCGTACAGGCAAGAGGTCAACTCTGTCAGGGACAAGCCCAATTACGAGTATGCTCGCCAATCTTTTTCCATGGTCTGGAACTGACAATGGGCACACCGTAGGGTTAACGACAAACTCGAGGGCATTCTCAAAAACGTGGGACTGAAGGTTGGCCGTCAAAATTACACATACGAATCAGCCGGCGACATCTACACGGGCGAGAACATTTACGCCATTCTCCAGGCTCCGCGTGGCGACGCTACAGAAGCTATCGTGCTGGTCGCTGCCTGGAAGACGGTCGACGACAAGTTCAACGTCAATGGCGTGCCGTTGGCTCTGACCCTCGCGCGATACTTCAAGCGATGGTCCCTCTGGTCCAAGGACATCATCCTCCTCTTCCCCCCGGATAGCAGGACAGGGACCCAGGCTTGGGTTGACGCCTACCACGACTCACACGACTCGTCCCGCGTGAGCTCTCTGCCCCTCAAATCCGGCGCGCTGCAGGGCGCTATCGCCATCGACTTCTCACAGGAACACCGCTTCGAGTCTATCCACATTATCTACGACGGCATCAACGGCCAACTGCCGAATCTCGATCTCATCAATTCCGTCGTGAACATCGCCGGCGGACAGATGGGTATGGGCACTGCGATCCAGGAGATGTGGTCGCACTCGGACAAGTACCAGGACCGACTCCGGACTATGCTTCGTGGCATGCTTAACCAAGGCCTCGGCCACGCCTCAGGCCCGCATAGCAGTTTTATCCCGTACCATGTTGACGCTGTCACGCTGCAGCCTTTTGGCGAAGGCTGGCACGACGAGATGGGTATGGGCCGCTTGGTCGAGGGTACATTCCGCAGCCTCAACAACCTCCTTGAACACCTCCACCAGAGCTTCTTTTTTTACCTTCTCATGCATAAAGAGAGATTCGTCAGCATCGGCACGTACCTGCCCAGTGCCATGATTCTCGCCGCGAGCTTCACCATTACTGCTATCTCTTTGTGGGTGAAGAGTGGCCAGCAGGAGGAGGGTTCAGGCGTGACGAGCACAACAACCACATCCAAGACCGTAACTATGCCTTCACCAGGGTCTGCCAAATGTTCTATAACTGCGTCAGACTCGCCAACGCCATCTGCACCAGCCGTTGAACGTGACTTGTTCCTTCCTTTGGGTCTAGTGGCTATCTGCCAGTTCCTGGGCGTTGTGCCGCTGTACATCTTCAACCACATGCCCGCAAGCGTAAGCTTCCAGCACCCCCATCTATTTAAATCATATGCTCATGCCCATCTCGCAGATGCTTTCAGGGGCCTACACGGTCTTCGCGCTCGTCAACTGCGCCCTCCCTTTCCTTGTTTCCTCGCTGCTTACCTCGACCTACAACCCAACCGTCCAGCAGTACCAGCTTATCAAGTCTTTCTCCTTGCTGCTGCTCGGCATGTTTCTCTCCGCCCTGGCAACCCTCAATTTCTCCCTGGCCTTCCTCGTTGGCGTCATGGCTAGTCCGCTCTCCTTCATGCGACCCTGGCCGAGCCACCCACCCGTTCGCTGGGTCTGCGCTGCCTCCCTTCAACTCGCCTCGCCGACGGCGGCACTCTATTCCGTCTCATCATATTTCAACGTTAGCATCGGCGAAGTTCTCAAAGAGGCTGCGTTCGGGTGGGACGTTTGGGGCATGTACACGCCCGTCATCATCTGGGGTGTATGGTGGCCCGCCTGGCTCATGGGGTCCGTCATTGTTCTTGGACAGCCTGCGGCCAAGGTGAAAAAGTCTGTATAGATGGGGTAAAGGCCTGGCTGATGCTACTGGTCTCTCTGCACGCATGACTCCGCGGAATTTAGTGATGGGAGGATTGGTTTCAAAATAGTTGTGCAACTGGATTGGCTCATCACGAACTAGGAGCAGCAGTTTTATCATCAAAATCATCGCAGCCCAAGATGGAGGCCGGTGTCCTCTCTCTCTCTCTCTCTCTCTAAGTCTAGTGGTGTACACTGGTCCTTCCTCATCGTCGCAGACCAATATTATAGACGTCATTCATATCCGCCCATAACCTCGCCTCCTTCTTTTTCAGGCCGCCCACACATCACCGCCAGCATTCTCGATCCAGTTACCGAGCTGGTTGACCTGCGAGTCCCAGTCGAGCAGCCGCTGGCGCATGTTACCAATCTGCTTCATGTCGAGTACCTTGGGCTGAACCCAGGTGATGTGCGCAACCTCGTCCACCTGGTCAATGTTTCCGCGCAGGAGCCCTAAGCTCAGAGCCTTCATGATCAGGTGTTCGATCTCGTTGGGGCGCACCTTGGTCTCCTGGGCGATGTCGGCGAAGGACATGGCACGGTCATGGGGCGGCCGGCGGAAGACGGCTTCGGTGAGCGCCGCGAGGTAGATCTTCTGACGCAGATGCCCAGCGTTCTCGTTGAGTAGGGGCTTGGACCGCATGCGGGCCGAAAGGGCTTCGAAACCCTGGAGATCGCCGCGATTGAAGGCGAAAAGCAGGTCGCGGAACCACTCATCCTGGGTGCCCTTGAGGGCTTCGAGGACGGGGTGCAGAAGCAACTCGCCAAAGTTGTAAATGGTGTCCGAGACCAAGGCGGCGATACTAAGATGCAGAGCTCGCCTGTGGCGTTCCTGGGTTGTAAGAGAGTTGATGTCGATGCAGGCGAGGTAGAGTAGGGCGTTGCGGTAGTAGGCAGCGAAGTCCATCTTACGCTAGGATTAGGTTGTGTGTCAGCAAGATTCCTACGAGAAGTATCGGAATGTAGCAGCGAGCCTACTTGGTAGTAGTTCGCGTTCGCATCGTAAAACGCTGCGTGGACAATCGTCTCAACTGAGTCGAAGCTATCCAGTATTCTCTCGGCTGTGTCAAGCTCCTTGCGAGCCCCTTCCATATCCTCCAGATCCAGCTTTACTCTGGCTACCGCGACAGAAGCATACACAAGTGCATCTTGTGAGTTCTCGTTGTCGACCTTCTTCGCAACACCCTGGAGGAACGCCAGACGCTCTTCGTCATCTGTAAGGTCATGTTAGCGCCCATGTTGCCCTTTATATGCGTCTAAATAATGATGCCACTATACCCTTGCATTCCGTGGCGGCCTTCAGAGCCAGGTCAACAAGCTTGAGCTGATTGATCTTATCCGCGAACTTTAAGATGAAGACCTTGTAGAAAGACAGTCGCTGGGGCTTGCTGCCCGGGTGGCTGAAGAACTGGCTAAGGGCATCGGTAAGCTGGTGCCAAAGTTTCCGCTCCCAGTAGTTCTCGAAGTCCAGAACGAGATGCTGCAGCTCCTCTGGGGCCTCGTCACGCTGCTCCGCCAGGAAGTCGGGGATTGCGTCAACGTTCATCTTGGTGGAGGATTGAGATTCAGGGTCGAAATTGTATGTGGGGGGGAGCTTCGAGATGCCCAGGGGGACGATGGATCGTGGGCGTGCGGATTAATCAGAGTTCGAATATGTCGAGGCAGCCTCACATAGAACAGTTGAAGTAAGCCGAATCTTTCGTCTTTCTCTTTTTGTCGTGGTCAACACTGGGTGGCCCGTCTTGAGATAAGATGGCTAGGTATGTGGGTGTGTTGATGAAGACAAGCAGTAGCTCTCTGGAGGGGCGACGCACGTAACGCGGCTAGCTAGCAGCCTGGTGAGATAGGTAGGTACGTACGTAGCACACAGCACCGATCGGACCTGGCAGCTCTGGGACCCGCTTTGGATGTGTTGACCAATGGCTGTTTTTCCGATACAATGACCAAAATCTGGACCGTGCTTCCAATTTCCACGTGACCCGCTCATCTTCCGTCCGGGATTCTGGATCAAGCTCGCGACTTTGGAGCTTTCGGCCAGTATTGAAGCAATCAATTGTCAGTCAATTGGGGCTACCGCACTTATTTGCTGCCGCCTCGATACCTCACAATGGCCTCCTTTCCGACTACGGTGCGGTCAACCCGAAGTGTTGCGCAAAATGTCCTGAGAAGGCAGCCCCTCCATGACATTGCCATCACCCGTACTGGCAAGCCCATTCTGCGAACCCAGGGCGGAAGGTAGGCAGGCATACTAACCGATTGTGTTTTGTGAGCCCATTTCTGACTTTCCCATGAAACATAGATCTTCTCTTGGTGGTATGCATAAACGAATCCCAATCGATCACGAAGCTTTGTCTAAGAACGATCCACAGGACACACTGCGACGGTTTTTGGCGCAACGGGCCAGGTTGGACGATACATCGTGAACAGACTCGGTACTAACGGACAACCCGCGAGCTTGCCGACCCGTTTCTGACCCGTTCGATAGCTCGTCAAGGATGCACCGTTGTTATCCCCTTCCGGGAGGAGATGGCCAAGCGCCACCTGAAGGTCGCTGGTGACCTTGGTCGTGTTGTCTTCATTGTACGGGCCTCCCTTCCGATTCCGATACTCACAAGGGACATGGGCTGACTACGACACTGTAGGAGTACGACCTTCGAAACACTCAGTCTATCGAGGAGAGCATCAGACACTCGGACGTTGTCTACAACCTTGTTGGCCGCAACTACCCCACCAAGTAGGTTTATGAGGCCAAGGACGATTTAACGAGGAGAAGACTAAGAACACATGTCCAGAAACTTCTCTCTGGAAGATGTTCATGTTGAGGGGACTGAGCGGATAGCTGAGGCGGTTGCCAAGTACGATGTGGACCGCTTCATTCACATGTCCAGTTACAACGCCAACCTGGAGTCTACTTCCGAGTTCTATCGCACCAAGGTCCGCCCTCGAAGGATGGCTTGCACAGTTTGCCTTCAAAGCTAATCACTCTATAGGCCCGCGGCGAGCAGGTCGCTCGTAGCATCTTTCCCGAGACCACCATTGTGAGACCGGCACCGGTCTTCGGTTTCGAGGACAACCTCCTTCTGAAGCTTGCCAGCGTTATGAACCTCTTCACGGCCAACAACATGCAGGAAAGATTCAGACCCGTCCATGTAGGCCGCTCCTATCGATACATGCTCCATTCAATCGCTAACCCGATGTAGTCCATCGACGTTGGCCAGGCTCTTGAGCTGATGCTCTATGACGATAGCACTGCCGGCCAAACGTACGAGCTTTACGGTCCTCAGGAATACTCCATGGCGGAGATTGCTCAGTTCGCCGACCGTGAAATTTTCAAGAAGCGTCGCCACATCAATGTTCCAAAGTCCATTCTGAAGCCTGTTGCTGGTCTCCTGAACAAGTATCTCTGGTGGCCTACCATGTCTGCCGATGAGGTTGAGCGCGAGTTCATCGACCAGGAGATTGACGAGACGGCCAAGACCTTCAAGGATCTCGGCATCGAGCCCGGTGACATTAGCAAGTTCACCTATCATTACCTGGTAAGAACGCGCGTGACTTGTGAATGCTGCGACGGCCCAATGCTAACTGCTATACAGCAAGGTTACCGCAGTGCCAACTTCTACGACCTGCCCCCCGCGACGGAGAAGGAGAAGAGGGAGGAGCGCAAGTACCTGCACGTTCTTGACGACCAGTAAAGTAAGCCTGAGTTCCACATGTATGAGGGGATTGATTCTGGGCAAGCAAAGTTGTTTAGAGTGTATATAAGTAGTCAACTAGACACAGTTGCAAAAGTCGAGAAATCCATGTACAGTTTTTGCTTACAACTTCGGCGAGTGATGTGTTGTTCAGTGAAGACGGACTGTGTTGTGTTCTTGTTAGTCAGTGCTTTACTATGCCGTAGCTGATTCGTTGGCAACTGTTTGAATTTTGACGCCGCGTCAAACTGGGTCCTCTGCAAGGACTCAAGTGCTCTCCATCATCTTGACTCTTATTTAACAGCCCAACCCTCATCCGCACACTCGCCATTCGGTCACAAAAGGTTTGTCAAATCCAAGCCCACTCTATTTAAGAGGCCTGGGGCCAACTGACAGCTTCCCCAAGATGTCGGACTCGGACAGCGACGACGAGCCCATGTAAGCCAACTCTCTCTTAAGCTCGCTTTTGATAGTTCAAAATTTTCTCGCTTCCGCCGAATGCGGCAAAACTGAGACGTTTCGCACAGCACGCTCTCTCCCCACGCCCTCGCGGCGCTGGCCGAGTTCAACGCCGAGAAGGACGCCCGCCAGGCAAAGTTTGAGAGGCTTCAGGCACAGAGCGACGCCAACGCCGCCGGCGGACTGCCGCTGTCCATGGAGGCGTTCACCGAGGACTGGAACGAGTCTCAGTTTTGGGTACGAGCAACTCCTAACCCAGGAATCCCGCGATTTATCCAGCACAGGGAGGCGACTGACTGGTGTCTGGGTTTTCTTTTGTATATTTAGTACTCCGATGACACGGCGAGGTTACTGGCTGGGCACCTCCTAGAGGGTGCTGACGAACGCACCACTATCGGCATTGTGTCTGCGCCGAGCGCATTCATTGCTCTGCGCAACCTCATGGTAAGTCTTAGTTTCCCATTCCACTTTTCGAGGCGACCATGGGGCGCTACTGATCCGATGGGCAGAATGAACGAGACCCGAGTCTGGGACGGCCCAAGGTCGTCCTGCTGGAGCACGACACGCGCTTCAATGTCTTTCCCGAATTCGTCTATTACGATTTCAAGACACCATTCAAGCTCCCAGGTAAGGCTACCATGCAACTACTCGGGGAGAGAGAGAGAGAGAGGCAGACAGAGACTCCGTTCTGGAGGCTCAAGTTGTTAACGTTAATGACATCAAGCCGAGCTCAAGGGTGCCGTCGACCGTGTTATATGCGACCCGCCGTTTCTCAGCGAGGACTGCCAGACCAAAAGTAAGCATACACCACGACATCACGAGTTGAAATTTTCTCGTTTCTGACAGCAGACGATGCACACAGCCGCCATGACTGTCCGATGGTTGGGCAAGCCTGACGCCACCAACTCTAATAACCGTGTGATGGTCGTCACTGGCGAGAGGATGGCAACCCTTGTGAACAAGGTGTATAGGCCCCTCGGTGTCCGCACCGTCGACTGGGCGCCGACATTCGCACGCGGTCTGAGCAACGAGTTCTACTGCTACGCCAACTTTGAGTGCAAGGATTGGACCTGGCGGGAGGCGGCGACAAACTGACCGAATGAAATTCCCACGCAATAGTAGACTAGATAATCGGAGGTTGTTTGTTTTACACTACTCGACATAACCCGATATAAAAACGTGCATACGCTGTTGTTTCCTCGCTGTTCTATACAATGACGTATTTCTTTAGTCTTCGCCAGCAATGGAAATAACAATGTCCCTCCTGCGATGTGCGCCTACCGCCATCCAACATGCGATTTTGTTAAGTTTGCTTGCCCAAAGCTCCCACCCCAGAGTGGGTGCAAGACCGACGATTCTTTCCAACGCCGACAAGATGCTAGACCTGACATTCCTTGCCCCAAAACACCTGTTCTGTCCATTGGGCATACTTTGGGCGGTTATCAACGCCCTTCCCCAAATGGTATTAATTGTTACATGCTCGGCGTAAGAGGCGTGCATAGCCTTTATGACGCTGGTTTACTACGAAAGGGAGCGGATAATGTAGAAGAGTAGGTATGGCTGGGCACTCAGTACGTCCGACTTGGGCGCCATCTCCACTTTGTGGTCATTGAACTTAAACCATTGGTCGCCTACTCGGCAGTACGAGACGTAGTGACCTGGTGGCCTCATTAGTATTGCCTCTTTCTCGGGCGATCTCACCACTTACCCGTGTCGATCTCGCCAACGTGAACCACAACACTGAGTAGGTCGTAGGTGCATGATCTTCCGAGCTCGAACGCGTCCTTGGGGTCCGCGCCTCTGCCCCTGGTTGTATATGGTAGCATATTGAGCTGTAGAGGAAAGTTGACAACTGTGTCGATCTTTGAGGGTGCGCGGTCATGTCGACCCTGCTTGTACTCGAAGCGCTAGAGCCACTGTTAGCCAGACCTGGGCGTGCCGCAGTTGGCCTTGGACGGAGCTTACCTTTAGTTGAATGGCGAGCACGTTCGGCAGCCTCTTAATACTGGTGGCCCGCTTCGCCTGCTGCATCGAGCTGCAGTTGTGGCATCGGTACTCGCACTTGTCCGACTTGACATACTCCTCGTCTAGGCACTCCTGGAGAGTCAAACTGGGCACCTTGGGGCCACCCTTCTTCCTCTTGTGAGACAGGTTCTCCAGTCCAAGACTGAGATCCAGAAACGACTGCACCGCGTTGGTGACACCTCCACAGTTCTGACAGGTAGTAGAACTCTGTAACTTGCCGTAGAACGTCTGGTGGATGATGCAATTGCACGTATGTTCGCTGCCAGTCTCGGGCCGCTTGCCGTCCCCGTTGCGCTCATGGAGCTCCTCGGCGAGGAACTGAAAGAATTCATGGGCATCCTGCTCCTTGGTGGTAACGAGGTTCTCGAACGCCTTCTTTTCCGATATCCAGAATCCAGAAAGAATACTCGCGGCTGTGAATCCATTGGTGTTCTCAACGGCGTAAAAGTCCTGGAACATGTCGTCCATGGCGCAGCTGAGGCAGTTAGTCAATGAGCAGTCGGTACTCTGGTGACCATCGCTGAGGTAGAAATTGCGGAGCAAAGGGTTGTGGAGGAAGCTCTGTAGGACCACGTTCTGGTAGCATGTTGCTCCAGCATTGTAGATACCACGCAGACCGTTTGCTTTGCAAGAGGCAGTGGTGGTATTGTTGGAGATGAAGCCCGGGTTGCTTGCAGTACTGTCCTTGACACCATCTGAGAACATCTCATCATGTTTCCTCTTGCGACCTGCAAGGAGTATTAGCATTCGGTTAGGCGACAGAAACACCCGAAAAATACAGTGCATGCAGCAGCCGGGGATTGAAGCCAGAAATTGAAGCCAGCCCTTTATGGTAAAATGACTTACTCGAAAAGGTTCCCGTTCCCATCTTGCGGACACGAAGCTCTTCCAATGTGGGGTCCCAGACCAGGTCATCGCAGATCTGGCAATAAAGCGCACCGCTGCGTGAATCGACATCTTAGGCTGTCAACATATGCACCTTGGTTTTCCCTAAGGGGGCGACATACAAAATCGATGCTGCTTCTTCGTGCCATGCTTCAGACGATCCTCCTCGTTGACAATTGTAGAACATTGCAGGCAGAGGTAGTTAGATGTGAGGGAGGTCATGACCTGACCGTCAGAGTTCTTGGACGTCTGTGGTACAATGGGTGTCTGTTCAAAGATGTTCTTCAGGATCATCTTATAGTGGTGAACAGACTGAGTTGTGACCTCCTGAGACTGTGTGAAGAGCCGTTGGATGTGCTCTGTTCTGCTGTCAGCCCTGCACCTCGTATTGCCGGCCAGCTTGCCCCCGTAAAGATTGCGTTGGGACTCTACTGACCGCATCCAAAAACCGGTGTTCCAGGAACTGGCGACTTGACCTTGGCGGTCTTTGGGGACATTGGTGTTGTCGGCCGAGCAGTCATCTTGAACTGGGTCCGACGGCGACGTTCAATCGGGTGTGCTCTTTGCCCTTTCCCCTGCCTTCCCTCTGCCTTGAATATCTCGAATTACAAATCGGCCCCTTATACGTTGATCGTCAAGGAATGAACAGGTGGGAGGCTTGAGATGGAAAAGGGCAATTTTGCGGCTTTCGAAGATAGGCAAAGGAAGGCGTCGGTGATCGGCAACGGCTGCAGTCGGGAGAGCACAGCGCGGCAGGGAACTGCTGTTCCAACCAAGGTTGATTGTCAGCCACGTGGTTTCGCGAGCAGCGAATTGATCAATCTGCAAAAACAGGACGAACCCGATCAACAAACAGCAGTTTACTGGCCGCAGAACGTATACCGAGGGAGGAAGGTCGAAGCGTGCCGGGCCCGGGGGGGGGCAGGAACAATTTCGCGTCGGCGATGTTGAAGCTCCTCCAGGTAAGTGGGCTTCGAATGAAGCCAGCCGAGTGTCGAGAAGATGCGGGCGTGTTGCCGCTTCAGACGCGCGAGGTTGAAGAAACCCGTGCTGGGAATGGAGACCCGGAGCGGGAGAGGAGAGAGAATAGAGAGCGGCCTCGCACTGTAGCAAATCGCAAACCAGCCGGCACTTCACGATCGATAGGCAGGTAGTAGGTAGGTACGATCTAGGAATCCAAGCATCTACGGACAATCCCTGGAAGATGCAAATGTTGGAGCTGGCGCCCCGTGCACAGACAGGTTCGGTCGTGCCAGCAGCCAACAGGCAATAATTCCATGCTTATCGGCACCTGATCGAGGTGAACTGCTTATCGATAAGAAGGGGGGGTTGAAGAGGGCTTCATCTTCCTGCCGATAGCCCCCGACGCCCCTGAAATCCATCTGTGTTCTAGTGGCCCAAATACTTTTTTCGGTGGAGTTTTGCCGGGATCACCCATCTCAGACCCGGAGAACCAGACAGAGTGAGGTCACCTTCATCCCGATCCAATAGTCCTTTCAACTCACTTTGCTCACCGACCGAGCTTTATCAGATTGCTGAGGTAAGCTCGTTTCTGAACCTCGGCACCTTGGCCTCCTCACCCCTCGATTGCGTCTTCATCTACGTAGTAACCCCAACCTGCCCAGTTCCATAGATCTAGAATCTGCCTGCGCATTACCGCTATTTACAATCGCACGAGGATGATGCGATTTTCTTTTCGAGGCGTTCTTCTCAAGTGCAGTTCCGATACTGGTTTGTGACTAGGACAATTGAGTTGCTCAACCACCCGCGGAACCGGATATACCACCAGTTCAAACCCCATCAGCCACAACAAAATGGCCTCCACACTAGTGACGCTGCCCGAAGTTGAGCGCCTGAGTCCGGTCTGTATTCGCATTTTGGGGGGCAACCCGGGAAAGTTCACACTGCAAGGCACCAACACATATTTGCTCGGGCGAGGCAGCCGCCGCATCCTGATCGACACCGGCGAGGGCATGCCGTCATGGATTGCCGCTGTCAAATCTACCCTGGAACAGGAGAAGGCAAGCGTCGAGACTGTCCTGATCACCCACTGGCACCGGGATCACCAAGGTGGCATTCGGCAGCTGCTGGAGTTGTCTCCGGGCTCCAAGGTCTTCAAGAATCAACCCGAGGAGGGCCAATCAGACATCTCGGACGGTCAAAAGTTTACCGTCGACGGGGTCAGCCTTACGGCTGTCTTCACCCCGGGGCACACTGTGGATCACATGGCCTTTGTTCTGGAGGAGGAGGACGCCATGTTCACGGCGGACAACGTCTTGGGCCAGGGGACGGCTGTGTTTGAGGACATGGCGACCTACCTTGACAGTCTTGAGAAGATGCGACACCTGTTCAAGGGGAGGGCGTACCCAGGCCACGGACCGGTTATCGACCATGGCCCGTCCAAGATCCTCGAGTATATCAGACACCGGAAGGCTCGCGAAGAGCAGGTCATCCGTACGCTACAGATGGAAAGGCAAAATGGAGGGATCCAAGGTGCGACCAACGCCTGGACACCCATGGAGCTCGTTAAGGTTATATACCATGACGTTCCGGAGGAGCTGCATATCCCGGCAAGCGGTGGAGTCATGCAGATTCTGGCCAAGCTCGCGAAGGAAGACAAAGTAGTCGAGAGCAACGACAGATGGACGCTGAAAGCTCGATTGGTATAGGAGTATGTATGATTAGATAGATTGGGGCCACAGGAAGAACGAACCTTATTCCAGGTCATACCATGACGCAATGTTCCTGAGAGCTTGGCCAAGAGCGTCCACGGTACGTGACTGTCGGAAGTTGAAGCAGCGCGACGGGGAAATCGCACGCCCAGAAAGAATGTCGTATCACTGGACCCGGCCTGGAACGGAACACTTAAGAACGTGTAGCAGTAGGGGAGCTCCTCGTATGCCAATATTAGTAAGTCATTGGGCGAGCGAAAACGGGCATATGCGTAATACCCAGCGCGCTGTTAGCCTGGTATGGCCGGGCTGAGAAACGGGCTATGGGACTGCCAGGTCTCCGGAAGGTTCGGACGAGTGAATCTTGTGACGGAGCGGAAGGGCGGGATGACGTCCCAACCGGGTCCAGCCAAGGTAAGACTAGATACTGGCTGAGATTGGCTCTGTACTCCTGTACAAGATGCTTGTCGTCTGTCACCAGGGCAAATTCGCAACTGAGCCGCTCATTGTCCGTAAATACGATGTAGTGGCGGTAGAGAACCTCGAGGTTCAACCTCTAATGCAGGCTTCAACGCTAAAACATGATGGATGGCGGGTCTGCAGCTATGGAGCGTGGGAGCGAAAGCGGGATGGGTCATCGCCACAACGTGGCGCGCGGCCTGCTTCCGCTGTCGGACGAATTAGACGTAGGGTGTGCTATGTCTACTTAACGTAATCGATCCAGTTCAAATATCCGGGGATTTTGTTGTGCCTTCATACAGTTAGTCACGGGTCAGTGACACGGAAGTCCATCGCGGCTCGCCATGGCAGTCGTTAGGATTCCTACCACGACAACGCGGGAATGGGTTCGGCGCAGGTAAAGGGTTTGTAATATATACTGCGTACGTAGTAACTGGGGGTTATTTCTGGAGGGGGGCGGGCCTTTACAAGTTTTTTCCTTTTGCGAAGTTAAAGGTCGAACGGTGAACGGCGTCGCGCTCCCCGAGACCCAACAGCGGATCGGACTCCGACTTGACTCCGGGACACCTCGTCGGCAGGCCACGGGAAAAGAGGGGCTACCTGCACGGCTATGGCTTGCACGGGGACAGTGTACTTCAAAGTACTTCTCATAAAGTGGATTCTTGGATAGGTAGGGAGAGATCGCGCGTTTGATGGGAGGATCGGAAGCGAGGATTGGTGTGGGCTTGATTTGCACGCATGTGGCCTAATCAGTGGAGTCTTGGGATCCGTGAAGCTTAGTGTTTTTGTTTGGCAATTTGGCTAGAAGTTGCTGTTTTCTTTCGTTTCCCTCCGATCTAGCGTGCCAACGGCTTCGTGTATCATTGCTAGCGTTCATTGACGGACGTAGGCGGGGCCGCGTTGTTCCTACCGGGGACTTCCTTCGAAGTCCTTTCCTCTTTTCCCGCTCTTCGTTCACTGCGACTTGCCCTCACCCCCACCCCACCCCTTGGCGGTGTGCTGGCTTGCATGACACCATCGCTTACGAGCTCCAACTTACAAGACACCCCGTGATCGCCCAGCGGTCTCTTCGGTTTAGGCTCGGTCAGATTCTGTAGGCCAGACGACTATCAAGGAGGGGTCGGGCCAAAGTCGAAAACTGATGAAGCAGAAAACCGTATGTCGTCGGAAGAGCGGCTAACGGGGTAAGCAGCCCTTCCTGCATCAGCCGGCACCGGATTTCTCAATTACTAACGGCATTCCGCCCTACCAGACTTTCCTTAAGGCATCCTTGCGCTTTCTTTAACTCGCGCGCCCTTCTATGACTACATGGGGAGGTAGACGGTGGAGGTTGTAGGCCGGAAGAAGCGCTAGAAGCACATGGACGCAACGAGGAACCGTCCCAAGTAGGTATTGTGTTGAGATTTTCACATAGACAGGGCAGCGTTGACTTGGATGTCTACAAATGCGACGAGGCCTGGCTGGTCTATTATGTGCTCTCTCTCCATCAGGCAGCCTTCATGGCTGTCAAGGTGATTCGAGCTCCGGCGGCCAGATCGCGCTCTTACTTATACATGGTCCAATGCAAATTTGCCGGTGCAAAATGGCTGCAGCCCTTTAGTAGTGGGTGGGGAGGGAATGAGAGGAGAGAAAGAGTGATGCCGAGAAGAGGGTGCTGATTACAGTGCTAATTCTAATTGCGCCGCACTGACTCTTCGAACATCCCCTTGATCCATCGATGGCGTCACAGTTGCTGCCATGATTGCAGCCATAGATACAGATAGCTGCAGCTACCTAGGTAGGAAGTTAGATAGATGATGTACTTGTCCAGTACATGTACACTACACAGTGTGTCTACCGGGATCTGCGGCACATGATCCACACCAGGTAGGGGGAAAAAATAATCGACTGAGGAATCTCGAAGAATGAAGCTCTCGTCTGCTTGCTGCGGCCTTTGACTCACACTCCCTTGGCCGACCTTTCCTTTCTCACGCGTGGATGACTTCGGAACTCTCGGATTCGGCATCTTGCGCCATTCTGGTTGGCTCTCCCACCTCCACGCGACCCCAAGTACTACACCTAACTTTCTCACCCTCACCTTCATTCGCAGGGTACACGCCAAGGGCTTCGTCTCCATGGAGCTGTCTTTGACGTACCCTCTCGTCGTGGCCTTGTACCGCACCAAGAATCTCGGTTGCAAAGGACATCTCTCGGCCTCCGCGCTCATGGCTGACGCCAGCGCAGCTTCCAATCTTTTCTGTTGGAGCCCTCCACTCGCCGATGGCCATATGTATCCAGCCCTCGCTGAGTGCCGGGACATCATGAACTTCACCCTCCCTCTTTTTCTGTTTCTGCCTGTAGAGTTTGCGGAAAAGTCATTCCTACGTGCCACGCCCTGATCATCATCTGCTGGACACCTGAAAGAACATAGACAAGATCGCGGCCCTTCTTGCGCACTCTTCGAATCGGTCGCTACTATTCGTTCGCCGTGTACCATAACAGCAACATCCTCACCTGGCAGTTCTCGGTCGCGAAAAGGCCCTAGATGAACCTGACAATCAAGCAGTGCGTCGCTGTTGTGGCATTGGGCATCGTGCCACTTGCTCTTGCCCATAGTGCTCAAGAAGATGGCGCAAACGTCATGAACATGGACATGGACATGTCCCACGGCGCAGACGAGCCCAACAAGCCCGATACCGACAGTTACCCGCCCACGTACTTTGCGCTCGCTGACCATGCGGGAGTCATGTACGCGCACATTGGCGCAATGGTGCTCGCCTGGGTCTTTGTGCTTCCAGTTGGTAAGTTGGCCAAGCTGCCAAGGTTGCCGCAACGACTTACACGCCACTCGCAGCTGTCATGCTCTCAATCGCACGGTCGAGTTATACGCTTGCACTTCAGTTCGTCTTCCTCGCCGTGAATGCTCTCGGAGTGCTTTTGGGGACGGTTTACAACGCCGCAACCCCCGATCTATATCCCAACAACGCGCATCACAAGCTGGGCTGGCTGGTGACCTGGATCGTTTCGGTGCAGGTCCTGATTGGCCTGCTGGGAATGGCCGCCGGCGCCTTCAGGGGCGAATCCCGTGGAGCGTACGACCATAATGAGTGCCAGTCCTTCATCCCCGTTTCCACCGCCGCCATGGCCGAGCACCACCGCATCCACGGGTCACGGTTCGCCAGTGAGTACCGCCTCTCCAATGATAGCGGCCAGGGCACCGAGCCTTGTACCGAGTCGCTGCGAAGCCACTCCCGCTCCTCGTCATCCAACGAAGCATCCCCGCGCATTTCGGGCGATCATCAGAAAGAGTTTACCGACGATGACCAAGATCATGAGGACGGCCCTCCCATGCCCATGCCGAGCAGCAGCGGCAACCAGAAGAAGGCGAACACCATCCTTGCCAAGGTCGCAGCCAAGATTTCGTTGCGTGTGTGGAAGGGCCTGTTGCATGTCTACAACCTTGTTGACAGGGTCGTTCTGCCATTGGGCTCCGTCACGTTGTGTCTGGGCATTGTAGCGTATGGGCGTTTCTTTGTAAGTGACAAGAACCTACAAAAATCGGTGGAGTCCAAGGCTGACTTGCCCCAGGAAGGCAATGGCATCTTCAGCGGCCTGGCGCATTGGATCAAAGGCGGCATTTTCTTCTGGCTTGGTCTGTTGACTTTGGGCCGCTGGACTGGCAGCTTCGGCGAAATAGGATGGGTGAGTTTGCGCCTTGTTTGCGGTCTACCTAATTGTCGTCGGCCGTGGCTGTGGGCGGACCCGGTTTGCTGACTGCTGTCTCTCGGCAGGCGTGGAATGTTCGGCCGAAGCGTGACGACAGTAAGTGGCGGCCCTCGGCCGAGTTTGTCGAGAGCGCCCTCATCTTTGTCTACGGCTCGACAAACATCTTTCTCGAGCACCTCGGCAACTGGGGAGGGGAGTACAGCGCGCAGGATTTGGAGCATATCTCTATCACTGTGCTGTTCATTGGTGGTGGATTGGTACGTTTCTGACTTGACCAAGTTGCGTTTCGGGAAGCTGGGCTAACCGGGGCAAACAGGTCGGCATGCTCATCGAGTCGAGTCGCGTTCGAGATTTCCTGAATACCTCGGTCATCGACGCCGCTGCGGTCGCCCCTGAACGAACCTATGACGACGAGGAGCGGAACACACTCCAGCCGCCGAGTCAATACAGCTTCTCCATCAACCCTATCCCGGCGTTAGTGATTCTTCTCCTGGGCTTCATGATGAGCTCGCACACGCAACACTCGATGACTTCGAGCATGGTTCACAAGCAATGGGGCAACCTGCTCACCGGCGCTTCTTTCGCCCGTGGCTTCACCTATGTCATTATGTATCTGAAACCACCCACTTCGGCCTTGCCATCCCGGCCTCCAACCGAACTTCTCGCTGCTTTTGGTCTGATGTCCGGAGGCATCATCTTCATGGCCAGTGTAAGTCTCATCCCCGCTACATGTGACTTATCGATCAACAGCTCAGAACTAGGTAGGCCAGCGACACCGTCCAGGGCATGGAACACTATAACCTGGATGCCATGTTCATGTACACGGTGACTATGGGTCTCGTTGGGCTCTTAATGGCCTGGGAGATAATCGTTTTGGCCATCAAGGGCTGGGCGGTCCGCAAGGAGGCCGGGCGATTAATGTACCAGCGTGCCTGAACGAGGGTCACAAAGAGATCGATTCCCAGCTTGTTGGGCATCTGAGACAAGATAATACGATGAGGTAGTAAGTACGTTTGTGTGTAGAGAACGTTATGGGAACGGCGCAGTCATGGAGGCATGAGAAACGAATGCGATACGCGGCATTTACCGGCGCCAAACGGGGGCGCGGTCTCTTTCTCGAGTCCCTGACATCAATTACATACCGACAGAGATAGATACCCTTGTAACTTGATCCAACGAGACTGTTGGAAGGCCGTTTTAATGATGACTTGTTTCTTTCAAATACTTGGCCGCATGGAACCGCGTGGACATAGATTTGGCGAAAAGGACGCTTTTATTCCTTTGTGTGTTTACGCCCATGACCATGGTTTCCCGTTGCCTCGCCAAAAATCCCATCGATCGTCTATTTGTCCTCGCCTTTGACTATGGTTGTGACCGACGAGATGTGACGGGGACCTGCGCTTGAAGAACGCCCAACACTCACAGCCTTGCGCAGCCGCTTGTTCCAATAAAGGATGGCGCCTTTCGTCGACGGACTCTTCGGCTCTTCATTGGTTTGAAAGTCGCGATGATGAGCTTATGGCTGTGGTTTTCCCAGGAGCCTCCCACATCGTCTCTCGACCCCGGTCCCACAACCGAGGTGATCTTGTGACCGGAGTGCAGTTCTCCGAAGCTCTCCGATCCGGACTCATCCTCGCCAAAGAACGCACTGAGAAACTCACCGTGCGGAGCTCGTCATCGCTTCGCAGACTCAAATGATGAGACCTGGTGGAACTCAACCGGATGTCCTCTTCTTCTTTTTGGTCTTGTCCTTCTTCTCCTTCTTGCCGCCCGTGGGCTCCTTCTCCCCCTCCTCGGGTTTCCCAGTCGCTGCCTCCGTCATTTCCACATCTTCATCCTCCGCGGCCACGGCTGTGGCAGAAGCAGAAATAACAGCGGCAGGTCGAGCAACGCGCTCCTGGTCCCGGGTCGAGTAAAGCGCGGTTCCCTGCTGCAGGGCATGAACGAGGAAGGGCACCGAGTCAGCTTTGAAGTCGTCGGCCTCACGGACTTTGTCGAGGTCTTCGGCGAATTCCTGGGTCGTCCGCTGGAGGTAAAAGGCGTTAAATTCCTGGGATGCGGCGGTGGTGACGGCCATTGTGAATATGCAGTCTTCTTGCCTTCCCTTGTCTTTGGTTGTGGACTCGAACAAACAAAAGTGGTTGGAGACGAATTTTGAGTGTGGATAAAAGGGGATTTCTTTTATCAAGATTGGGTTGAGGTAAGTACAAGCGACGAGGCAGGACTTAGCAAGTGAGATGACCTGTGAGTAAGATCCCGCGACAGGTGAAAGTTTTGAGTACAGTGCCAAAGGACAGTATGAGACTATTTCCGCACGTGTATGATTTCCATGCCAGGTCCTTGATTTGAAATTTGCTTGCGCCGCAGTAGGCTCCCGTGGGTGAGCACCTGAGATCTCGATGACTAGGTAGGTTGGTAGATGCTAGCACTAGCAAGCGAATGTCGCCAATATCCCAATAACCCAACAAGAGGGTTGTATTCCCCAGCAAGCGTACTTTTCCAAGGGAAATAGAAGACCAACGGAGAAAGAAAGGGCTTGGTTCGGTTAGTATCAGGAACGCTTTTTGTTTTCTGGGCAGAAGCTTGTTGATTCCTGCGCCTGATCCCCATTTTTTTTACCTCCTGCTTTTTGGGTTGTTTCCTTTCAGACTTATTAGTCTTTGCTTCCGCTGTCAGCCCATTTCTCCTGTATGCTTGGTTTCTGCAGCAAACTAGTAAGAAGTAGGTAGTCCAACGACTCACGAGAAAACTTGTCAAGGCACAGCATATATAGGTCGCATATAACTGTTTACACCGACACTCCCTTACCTTACTGAATATCTACAACGTACAGTACAGAAACGCTACATACTACAGCAGTTCCGAGTTCCTACAGTAGCACTTGGCTGCCGGCACAGAGAGTCCAGCCTGCCTGGTTGAAACGTTCTTCCCAATTCCCCCAAGCATGGAAACTCTCAACCAGTTCGTTGACAGAACAACCCGGTTACATCCCCCTGTACTAAGGGAACGTGTTAGCCACTGCAACATGCGCGAGAAGAGGATACGGGGTGGAAACCACTTCCGTTGTCAGATGCTTTCCTTCCAAACCTACAAACATTTCACCTTAGCAAGCTACATCGCAAGAAACGCCACCACGGTACACCCTCCGACGCTTATCCCGGCGCGGGAACTCGTCCTCGGCCACAACGACAACAACCTCCGACTGCTAGCGTACGCCTGAACGTGTGCTGTTACATTGTTTACCCCACAAATCCAAGGAAACATGGCTTTGGGTTGGTTTAGAATTGAGGCGTGCTTCTGATTCGCCTTCTCACCCTCTCTAATCGTCGTATGAGCAACGAAGCCAAATGACTTACTACCAGCCACCGAAAAGAGAATCGTGTGGTTGGACGACAGCAAAACAGCAATTGCATACATGCCCAATTATGATCAAACAACCCATTTAAGCACACTGGTTCAAGCGGTTGCCTTCCAAGAGCACAACCGTCATGCTACAAAGTTCCATCCCATGTGTCACGGGCGTACAGCATGATGGTACCACTATGGATCACATGTATTGAGGGGTGTGCCATTGATTGATGGCCTGCCTCCCTGATCGGACTTTAATCTGAAGTCCCGGCCATCTGTCTAATAAGGAAAAAGCATAAACTTTAGTAAAATCATGCTTCTGTCAACGTAAACCCCATGCGACGAACCTACGAGCAACGCTAGTCATCATGAAGCTCCTTAGTCTAGTCAATACTTGTTTACCGACGCAGATCAAGGCTTGCTCTGGACGAATCAAGACTGGGGCGCATAGAGCTGCTCGAGCTTCTGCGACGGCGCGCACGCTGTTCACCCGGATCCGAAGGTTGTAGTCCCGACGACTTTGCAAACATGTTGAGGATATCTGTCAACGAAATCACAGCGGTCAAACGACCGGAGAGATGAGCGCCGGGCATGGATGCAGCAGGCACGGCGGTGTGTGTCTGTGTAGGAAGAGGCGACTGCGGCGCCGAGCCAGATCCTGGCACTAGCACCGTCGACGTTGTCGGGGCGAGCAAAGGAGTCGCAGGTGCGGACGGGGATGGGGATGCCGATTCGACAACCCACATACGGTGAGACTGGGTAGCCACCAGCTTCGCAACGGTGTGCGCCAACGTTGAGTATGGGTTCACGTAGAAGACAGGGAACGAGTCGCGGCCGTGTTCGACGCCGCGTTCGCTAAGGATGACGGAGATGAAGTGCATGCAGGAAGACTGTAGCAGAGGCGCGTCGGCGGCGTTGGTCAGGTGCTTGACGTCTACAGTGGAGATGTTTCCTACGACATTATTGCCGTTGTCGATGACAGCAACGCTCGTCAGACCCTCGGCGTTCATCAGTGCCAGCGCGTCTCCCAAGGAGCTGTCGGAGCTGCAGAATGTTAGCAATGGCCCTGCAAAGCCAGCCTTTTCTCCTTATTTTCTTACTTGACAGCAACAATCTGCTGTGTTCCGATGCCGAGGTCTCTCAAGGTCACGGGGTACAGTCTATCAATGGCAGGAAAGTTGATGCCTTCGTTCCAGAAGAATTCGATAACCTTCAGCTGACTGAGAATACCGATTACGTCGCCCGTGGGGCTGGTAACCAGCACGCGATGGATGCCGCCGCCAAACACTTCAATGGCCCGCTCTAATGTCTCGTCGAAGGGCAGGGTGATAAGCGACTCTTTGCGGCACAGGGGCTGAATATCACGCAGGGCAATGCGGGCGCCATCGCGAGCCTTGTCCACGATCTCGTCGTAGAGCGGGACCTGCTCTTCTTCTGGCTTTGCTAGCCCGACAACGATCAGCAGGTAGGTATTGAGGTCATTATAGTCGAAGGTCGAGACCGCGATCTTGGCTGTGTCATTTTCTCGGATGAGGACGACGTTTGATGGGCTATGCTTGACCAGAGTCTGGCGAAGTGTCAGAAAGAGTTTACAAAGAACCGCACAGACGTTGAGCCACATACCATGGATGCTTCTTCGACGCTCGTGTCGAGGGTGACCCATTTGAAGTCATCCTGGGCGACGAGTTCATTGACAGAAACATCACGCCAGTCGCGGCCGGCGAAGCGCGGGTTTGCATGCTTACTAGCAGCAGGTGGATGGTTGAGAAGCTCCTGGACGGCAGATTGGGTGAAGGAAGGGTGACGCTGTGCACGAGGAGAGCCAGGCGCGTTCCTCAGGTTCTCGGCGAAGCTCTGGCGGTGTGCATGGACGTGGGTTGTCTTGTGCAGGCTCGTCTGGGAAGGAGTCCGCTGAGGGACTATAGGAGGCGAAGTGGCGATGGCTTCGTCGTTGTGCGATCCAGGCGCTGCTGTTACGTCCATTGTTCTATTCCGAGGTGTTCCTTCGGTCCAGACCCGGGTTGTCTTCGTCGGAGCAGTCAGATAAAGACAGGAAGAGGCGTGGCCGTTCTTTGCTTGTGCGTCTGTAGCCTTGCTACAACCCCTTGTGAAAGCGGCCAAATCTGTTTCGTCCTTTAATCGGCCCTTGCTTCGTTGGGTCACTCGGCCCGTGCTGTGATATGGTGGTGGCTGGGTGGATAGATAGATGTTGGCGAGGTGCCAAGCATGGAAGAGGTCGAGCAGAGGGTACTGCAGCTGAACCGCGTTACGTAGGTAGACAGAATGCTATGGATCGCAATTGAGGGGCTCCGGGGACAGCGGCAGGGGATGCGAAAGTGGTGGCATGGGCATCTGAGCAACCTCGGTGTGCCGCTGTCATTGGCCGATAGTTGCCTCGACTCGTGCAAAGGAAAGCTAATAGAGCGGCCAGATGTCTCGATGCCTTGGATGATGGAACAAAAGGACGGAGCAGGGGGCTGAATTGGTTATCAAGGGTCGACAATGAACTTAAACAATATCAACCCAAGCCGCAACGACAGACCTGGGGCAGAAAGGGGGATGTTGCATGGGTACCGAGGGAGCTGAGAGGTACCCCGTGCTTGCAAAGGAGCAGCATCAAGAGGAGGGCCTAGTGGTATTGGTCATACCAGAGCGTTGAGGTGAAGGGGGAGTAGGAGGGGTGCCGGGAATGACGGGCAGGCTGCTCATTAGGTCCGTAAGGATACCTTACCCCTCATTTGACAGTCAGCCCCTAATTGGTTCTTTCTCCCCGCTGTCTCCGCTCCCATTTTTCTTCCCCGACCAGAGCGATCGATGCATCGACGGTGGTGCACCCTCCTTCCCACTGACTGCAAGTATCCCGCATTGCTGCATAGACTGTGTATGTAGTCACTTAGCTAGATAGGTCGATGAAAGATTTGTCCTGATCGACGCCTCGCCGTTGACCGACAGCAAGCACCGGCACTCATTTGATTAGCCCATTTTCGAACCTTAACTGAGCGAGTGGTGTCGTTTCTTTGCGAACATTGTACTCTTGATTTATGCCCGGATTTGGCAGGATCCTGTAGCTAAATGCCTTCGTTTTCCCTTTACCTGGAGCTACATCACAAGCAGATATTGCACTTCGTATCTAGCTGGAAAGAGCCCAGGGGTTTGCAGCCTCGTCGGCCATTTCTGGTCGGCTGAGTTTGCTGAGTTTGCTGAGTCTGCTGAGTCTGCTGTGTCTGCTGTGTCTGCTGTGTCTGCTGTGTCTGTCCCTTGATTGATTGAAAAACGCGTCTCAAGGTCAGGGCGGACGGAAGACTGAGCAGGGGAAACAATTAAATGCTTTGTCTGGGGATTGGCTTCAAGCCGGTGCCTAAGTAGGATATGGAGCTTCGGCGAGACTGCAAGGGATCTTTGATGGGTAGCTCCTTGTTCGGTGAGCCTCTTCTCTTCATGCATTGTGACATTTACATAGTGGAACCTGTCATTGAGATTTTTCTTTTTCTCACACTGTTTTCTTTTTCATTCTTTACGTGTTTCCTCATTTATCCCTCCCATCCCTTTCCTGGGTTACTGGCCCATTGATATCCGCACTCTGACGGAATGATCTAATTTGACCACTGGAGATTTGATGGTTGATTCGGCTTATTTGGCCGATGGCAAATGGGCTTATGGTGATTGGCATCTGTGCTACGCCTCTGGCGTGTCGTGGCAGGCAATCTGGCCATAACAAAGACGCCCGCATGCGTGACAACACCTCGGGAATAGGGAACATATCCTCAGAAGAGTCAGATACGTCTTGCCTGCTCTTGAATGGTGATGCCTGATGAAAACCACCTGAAGACGAGAGGTAGATATTAATTAGGAATACGGTGTATCATCTGGCAGCAGGGCAGCTTGGGTCAGATAGTAGATAGATAGGTACAGATACCTAGCCAGCCAACCATCGAACTATCCGTGGTAGAGATCACCATTCACATGCCACGATGGCCAGTCAAAAGCCCCAGACACTAACAATTCCAGACAAACCGCCAAGAAGCAACGGCACACGTACCACCTATTGAACCCCTCCACGGACCACGGACCACGGACCAGGACGGACGGGGAAAGACCAGCCAGTGCAACGGCCAGGAACAGCATTAGCAGTAGCAGCCGCAGCACCAACAGCACCAGCGCAGAAGGCGAACGACAGACGGACAGAGGACGCGGGAACCCACCTCCAGCAATAGCCCCGCCAAAAACCTACCAAAAATTATTGTCATTTTTTTGCTTTCCCCTCCATGACAAGACCCCCCAGTCCCTCACCATCGTGGGCTTGCTGCCTCACTTTTTGACTCCTGCAAGTTCCTTTGTTTTTCTCCCCTCTTCTTCCTCCCTCTGCAACATCCCTCCCCTCACCATCGCCCTCTCCCGAAGCATATCATGCTCTCTGCGACCAGACGCTGCTCCCAGTAGACAGATTGCGTTTCCCTGCGTTCCTCCCTATCCTCGTCCGATACGCGTTCGCTTGCTTTGGCGCACCAAGCAAGATCAAGACCGAAAGACAATTGGGCTAGGTACCGAAAAGAGTAATAAAAAAGTACCCCTCAGAACACAACACGCCGACCCTTATCCGCCGCTCCCCGTCATCCTGCCTAAACCCAACCTTCTTTCGTGTTCTCGACGACCTCCCACCGCCCCGACTGTATTGGGGTTGGTAATTACAACAAAAACCGCAAAACCCTCGACTCGACCACGACCGACACACCGTCTCAGTCGCGACCATGTCTGTCCTTCCACCGGACGTTCACGCCGAGCTGTCCCAGCTGCTGCAAGCTCTGCAGTCCCCGGACAACTCCGTCCGAACCCAAGCCGAAGACCACCTCCAGAACAACTGGACCGCCAACAGACCCGAGGTTTTGTTGATGGGCCTGGCAGAGCAAATTCAAGTTGCCTCCGATGCTTCGGTACGCTTCTCTCCTCGACTTCCGCCCCCCTTCGTCTTTCGTATGGCGTCCTGGCGCTAACCACCATTATACCGCCTTTCAGATACGATCCTTTGCCGCCGTCATTTTCCGAAGAATCGCCTCCAAGAGCCGGAAGAATGAGCGCGGCGAGCTCGTCGACATGTTCTTGTCCTTGTCTCAGGACCAGGCTGCCGCCATCCGACAGAAGCTCCTCGAGAGCCTCGGAGGCGATTTTCAGCGTGCCGTGCGCAATAAAATCAGTGACGCTGTCGCCGAGGTCGCGAGACAATACACTGAGAATAGTATGTCTCCCCCGATGCCCACATTTCACCTCTCATACCCTCTCCCGAAACCCTTGAATCTGACGCCATGGCAGATGATTCATGGCCCGAGCTGCTGGGTGGCCTTTTTCAGCTCAGCATTGCCCCCGACGCCGAGAAGCGCGAAACGGCTTTCCGCGTCTTCGCCACGACCCCGGGGATTATCGAGAAGCAGCACGAGGACACCGTTATCCAGGCCTTCCAGAAGGGCTTCAAAGATGATTCCGTGCAGGTAGGTCAACCCAGAAAGAGCACCTATTGGCTACAAACCGGCTGACTTGCAACAAGGTGCGCCTGGCCGCCATGGAGGCCTTCGCAGCCTTCTTCAGGAGCTTGGGAAAGAAGGTGCAGCCCAAGTACTATCCTCTGATTCCAGATGTCCTCAATATTCTGCCGCCTATCAAGGACAGCCACGACTCCGAAGACCTTAGCAGTGCCCTTGTCGCCCTCATCGACATGGCTGAGGCGGCGCCCAAGATGTTCAAGCCCCTCTTTCACAACCTTGTCCAGTTCAGCGTGTCTGTAATCCAGGACAAGGAACTCGACAACCTCTGCCGCCAGAATGCGCTCGAGTTGATGGCCACGTTCGCCGACTACGCGCCCTCCGTTTGCCGGAAGGACGCCACTTACACCAACGACATGATCACTCAATGTCTTAGTCTCATGACTGATCTTGGCGAGGACGACGATGATGCCGCCGAATGGCTGGCGTCTGACGATGTGAGTGGCCTTCTTACGCTTGGTGATATTGGTGCGGATACTGACATGCATCCAGCTTGATCAGGAGGAAAGTGACCAAAATCACGTTGCCGGCGAGCAGTGCATGGACAGACTCGCCAACAAACTCGGAGGTCAAACCATTCTGGCGCCGACCTTCAACTGGCTTCCCCGCATGATGACCTCGATGGCATGGAGGGACAGACACGCCGCCCTCATGGCCATCTCTGCTATCTCTGAAGGCTGCCGGGAGCTCATGATCGGTGAACTGAGCCAGGTCCTTGATCTTGTTGTTCCCGCGTTGAAGGACCCGCACCCCCGTGTGCGTTGGGCTGGCTGCAACGCACTAGGCCAGATGAGCACCGACTTTGCGCCCAAGATGCAGACCGACTACTACGACCGCGTGCTCACGGCTATCATTCCTGTTCTCGAGTCTCCCGAGGCTCGTGTCAAGTCGCACGCTGCTGCCGCCCTAGTCAACTTCTGCGAGGAGGCTGAGAAGTCCATCTTGGAACCCTATCTTGACGAGCTCCTCTCTCACCTCTTCCAGTTGCTGCAGAACGAGAAGCGCTATGTCCAGGAGCAGGCCTTGTCGACAATCGCGACCATTGCTGACGCTGCCGAGGCCGCATTCTCCAAGTACTACGACACTTTGATGCCTCTCTTGGTCAGTGTTCTTCAGAGGGAGAACGACAAGGAGTTCCGCCTTCTCCGCGCCAAGGCCATGGAATGCGCTACTCTGATTGCTTTGGCGGTTGGCAAGGAAAGACTTGGGCAAGATGCCATGACTCTTGTCCAGCTCCTTGCCTCCATCCAGCAGAACATCACGGACCCTGATGACCCGCAGGCTCAGTACCTGATGCACTGCTGGGGTCGCATGTGTAGAGTGCTTGGCCAGGAATTTCTTCCCTTCCTACCTAATGTCATGCCCCCTCTTCTCGAGCTCGCCAGCGCAAAGGCCGATATCCAGCTTCTCGACGACGATGAACAGGTCGAACAAATTCAGCAGGAGGATGGCTGGGAGCTCGTCCCTCTCAAGGGCAAGATGATCGGTATCCGAACCAGCACCATGGAAGACAAGAACATGGCCATCGAGCTCCTGGTTGTTTACGCTCAGGTTCTTGAGGGAAGCTTCGCCCCTTACGTGGCTGAGATCATGGAGAAGATTGCTCTCCCTGGTCTGGCCTTCTTTTTCCACGACCCCGTCAGATTCATCTCGGCCAAGTTGGTACCGCAGCTCCTCAGCTCATACAAGAAGACCTACGGAAGCCCTTCGAACGAGCTCAACGGACTGTGGGCGGCGACTGTAGACAAACTTCTCGAGGTCTTGACGGCTGAGCCTGCCATTGATACCCTTGCCGAGATGTACCAGTGCTTTTACGAGTCTGTCGAAGTCGTTGGAAAGGGGTGTCTCTCAGCCGAGCACCTCTCCCGCTTCATCGATTCGGTCCACTCTGCCATTGAGGACTACAAAGACCGCGTTGCTCAGCGTCTTGAGGACAAGGAGGGCGTCGCGGCCGAGGATGCGGAAGACGAGGCAGAGGACGTCCTGCTGGCTATCGAGGATGACCAGACTCTCCTGTCCGACATGAACAAGGCGTTCCACGCCATCTTCAAGAATCACGGCGCCGCTTTCCTTCCGTCTTGGGAGCGCCTGCTTCCCACATACGAGGGTTTCCTCAAGTCGGACGATCCCACACAGCGTCAGTGGGGTCTTTGCATCATGGACGACGTCCTTGAGTACTGCGGCCTGGAGAGCCAAAAGTATGCCAACCTCATAACTCAGCCTTTGGTCGACGGCTGCAGAGATTCGTCGCCCGCCATCCGACAAGCCGCTGCCTACGGCATTGGTGTGGCCGCACACCGCGGCGGCCTTCCCTGGGCACAGTTCCTTGGTGGCGCCATGCCTTTCCTCTTCCAAGTCACGCAAGTGCCCGAAGCGCGGAACGAGGATAACGTGTATGCGACCGAGAACGCCTGTGCTGCCATTGCCAAGATCCTTCACTACAACGCCGGTTCATTGCAGGACCCCAACAACATTGTCGCGCAGTGGATCGAGACACTGCCGGTGACCAACGATGAGGAGGCGGCGCCTTACGCATATGCCTACCTAGCAGAGCTGATTGACAAGTGAGTGAACAAACCACGGCGCAAAACGAGAATCGTAGCTGACGTGTGAATGTCTAGGCAACATCCCGCCGTCGTCAACCAGGCCGGCAAGGTTTTCGTGCTCACCGCCCAGGCTCTGGAGGCAGACACCCTCCAAGGACAGACGGCAAACCGCGTGATAGGCGCCATTAAGGCCCTCCTGTCCCAGGCGGGTGTAGACCCCACGCCTCTTCTGCAGCAGTTCTCGCCCGAGTCTCAACGAACAATTACTTCGTACTTCTCTTGAGGGTCGAGCATTGAGCAGAGAGCTTCAAAAGGAAAACGGGCGCGAATCCGGGATGACCTGGCAAGAGTGTCGTATTCAAGGGGGGTGGGGGGAGACAGTTGATGATACCACAGGCACCGGAAAGAGAAAAAAGCTGACCCCCATGACATACCAGAACATCACTGGACTTGGATAGCTGCTGCCTTACCCGGGCCATGTCCCGATATAGGCGAAGCTGGGTAGCAAGGGTTATGGGGTAGACGAGTCGAGGAGGTAAAGGTGGTGACAGAAAGGCCGCTTTGGTCACCCCCTTCGTTGTGCTATCACCGGTTCCCTGCTCGCTGGCGCCAAAGCAATGATGCCGATTGATGATATAAAGGAGTGGTTTCGCTTTTGCAGATAGAAATCTACGCATATGAGATATGATCTATCTCTGTGGAGATGACCCATGCTTGCGAGGATTGTGCGATGCCATTGGGGCCGGCCGGGCACCCGTTGCTGATCGAAACCATGCCTGCAAGCTGCCAGACTTGCTTTGCTTACTTAGGTAGAGGGGATATCAGGTGAAAGTGAAAGTGGGTGGCGTTGAAGGATGAAATCTGTTCTCTGAAGTTGTCGATGCGGCAGTTCGCGCGTACTCTTATGCTGGACAACAGAGGGTAGACATGAGACGGATGTAACTCTCAGTCTGGCAACAAGTTTCTCGAACCACACGCAATGTGAACCAGGCGGGTGGTGATGTCCGACATGGACGGATTGCATTTATGCCCATAAGCGGCCCCACCGGCAACCATCATCGAGGGCCTCGACGGAGCCGTGGCTGTTCGGATCCGAAACGCTGCATTTTTGCAGAAGTGAATGACGTAGTGGCTGAAAAACGCTGAGACGCTGAGACACGTGAGAAGGCGGCGGCGGCATAGGGTTTGGAAAATATGAAATCACATCGTTTCCGCAACGATCCTTCCTTCCAAAGGAAGATTTCATAGGCTCGGTTGGAATCTAGGCGGTTGGTTGAAGAGCTGGTGGTAGGTAGGTTGGGCTAGGTTAATTGTTGTGTCACTGATTGATTGGGCGGCAAAAGGAGAAGAGATATCGCAGTACCTAGGGGGAAAGAGATGAAAAGTAGGTACCTAGGTAGGTATCCATCCGTACGGACATGGGCAAGTGAAATTGCCATGTCGTTCCATCGGTATTTGTGGCATTCTTAGTATCACCCACCTACATTCTGCCTATCCTTCTTCTTGCCCGACTGGCCCAGTTGCCCGGTTTGACAGGTCTACTCTCGAAGCCTCAGGGCTACGAGCCCGCCCTGGCTGGGACAGTGAAGTCCCGAGACGGAGTCTCTGCGATTCCCATGCTCCCCTGACCGTTGTTGTCTGCACCATTGTGCACGTTTTAGAGAATCGGCCGCATGCGGGAAGGCTCGTGCCGGTTACAGGAATGCGATACTGAATGTGGCGCGTCCTGTAAGTCATCACCCCTCGACAGAAACCGTTTGTCGCACAGAAAGGCACCCTTGACTAGTGTAGGTATCTGCCGATTACATCGCGATGACTTTGGGAGGAGAGGGGGCTCAGGGGCTCAGGGGTTCGGCGCGGCTGTTGCGCGAGTTGGTGCACCCTCTAAGCTCCTGTGACGGAGCAGCTGCCGTCTCATGCTACTGGTGCACATGCGCTTGACCTTTATGGGCTCCAACTAACGGCCTGAGTCATCGGCGAAAAAAACACCCTTTTTTTCTCACAAACCTAACCAGCAGTTACTGCCTGCTGTAACACCTTGAAAAATACCATGAAATCTAGCGTTCAAGTGAGCCATACTGGTGCACATGCGTGCGTGTGCCGAGCAGCAATTGCTAAGTTCTTTGATGGTCAGAAACGGTATAAGACGGTAGGGGGACCGTCTGACGGACTACAGACTTGGGGGGGGTGACGAGCTGCCGATCTTTGCCTTATGCGGGGTCCTTGCTGGCTCGTCACATGGCATTGGAGGGCTGCTGGCCATGTTGGCGCGGGAAAGCGAGGGACCACGCGCCTCGGGGGCACTTTTCTTTGTGCAAGAGGGTGTGATACGTGTTTGGCCAATTGGGTTTCTGTGTCTGATAGGCTGTTGGTGACTGTTGGCTTCGTCGCGGCGGACAGACCGAAGGCGCAAAGGGTCAGAGCGTGACGCAAGAAGGGATATACCATCCTACTGCCGTGCTGGTAGGAGCTCGGAGAAGGCAAAACGGCCAGCAAGAAAGGCTGCCGATAATACTGCGAGTCAGATGATCAGATGGGCACCGATCAGTCCAACGGGGCGACGACGGGCAGATCGCGAGGAACACAGGCACGGCAACCGCAAATGTGCGCACTTTGTGCGGCATGGAAAACAGGTATTAGTCGAGGGCGTTCGCTGTGCAGTGTACGATGTAGGAAGACTGCGGTGACAGCTGCCACGGGAGCACCGCGGCGGATGCGGAAAACTCCGATCACTCAAGAGTGCGGATCGGTTTGAAGGATGGCGCTCGTCTGGCGATACTAGACTCTCTCGCGGAAAAAATGGTAGTGAGGTACACCGTACACGGCCACCAGCGGTTCGTCCTGCTGGAGCTTGGACGCACAATGGAATGGGGTTGTGATTGGAAGAGGCGAGACATATGACGACATTGATTCCTTTAGGCGAAAGTTAGCTTCGTCTGCCCGCAGCCCCATGCTCCCTATATTGAGTGGGCTTCGCGACTGCAAGGGAAGAAACTGACCGCTCCGTCTCCGGTCCCCTCCCTCTGTCGAACATCGGGGGGTTTAT
Organism: Colletotrichum lentis; assembly: GCA_003386485.1. Taxonomy (NCBI): domain Eukaryota; kingdom Fungi; phylum Ascomycota; class Sordariomycetes; order Glomerellales; family Glomerellaceae; genus Colletotrichum; species Colletotrichum lentis. Next base: position 3,616,719 of record NWBT01000046.1, read on the forward strand.
CGATGCGCGCAATGGCAGCAGCGGACTCGAATTAGTGTAGAACACGTCTTTGGCTTTGGTCGAGCAGATTCCAAGCACGGAAAGGTGCTCGTATTGATAGAGAGGAGTCTGGCGAAGCTCGTAGATAGATACTACATAGGTAGTACCCAGTCTACTACCCACTTCCGGTACTTCTTCTCAGTACGGATACCAACTTTCCGGCGTGACAAGCACTCTCTATCCGTACTGTCTACAAAGACTCGCGAGGTACTCCGTAGTTAGTGCCGTATATTCTCCTCAGGACATCAGACGGGGTACAAGTAAATATATCAGCCATCATCATCAATTGCCAGTCTGCCAATCGCTCACAACACCATCAATCCACAGAAGTCGCATGCCATTTGCCGCTCGGATTCGAATTCAGACCCAACTTGCGCATCCCGCGTCTCGCAGCTCGGCATACACCAAGCTAAAGCAGTGCAGCGCTCCTGTTTCGAGCTGCTTTGATGGCAAGCGGATCAACACTCAGCCCGCCCACCTTGCATAAATGATTAGGGTACACACCACTCCATTCAGACGTCCACGCCTTGGCTCATGGACATGCGCTGGCCTCGGTTCCGTTCTTTCCCCCACCGGACGATGCCGCCGCAAGTTTGCCGGCCGAGAAACCTTCTCTGAAGTGTTCAAGTCCCGCTTCATCTCGGCTCTGCGAAGGTCGGGCGCATAAAGCGCCCCCAGAGTACATGGTCCTTGGCTACAGGTAGGTACCTAGGTGAACTTCCTACTCGGCCCATCTTAGGTGAGGTGCCTCAGTTCACTTAAATCCACCATTGAGGGTCCCTTCGGCGGTCTCGCGCCGCAATCTACCACACTCACTCGTAACGCACGGATACTGTGCGGACAGTCCCGAGTGCATCGTTCCGGCTATTTGGGACCGTTTGCGCCCTGAGCTTTGTGTTTTGGGCATCGGGCACTCGTTCGGGTCCAGCAGATATGGGCGCGACGGGATGACTAGGGTAGAGAAGCATGCAGTTACCCGTCTGCTGGGCCCCTCTGCAAGAATGCCACCGTCCAAGGGGTGTGCTTCATAGAACGCCATTAAATGGAACGTCGACATGGGACACACAAGCGGCCGGGCTCCGACGAAGGCAGCTGTGTCTCGCCCGGCGCGATTGTTCTTCCTCAAAGACACTTATCACCAGTGATGCCTGGGTTGCAGAGGAAAAAATAGAGGACCGGGCTTCGTTCCGATTCCAGTCTTCAGCCTGTGGCTATCCGGTGCGACGAGACAGTGGACCTCTTACTGCAATGCTTAAGCTGAATACATCCGGATGCTCGAGGATGTTTATACCACCATCGAGTATTACTTGTCACTGTAGACCACTCAGGGTGCCTGCCTGATCAATGCACACCCGCCTCGATTGAAACAGTCTGAAAACAGGGGGTTGAAAAGTAAGAACGGAGAGAAGAGGAAGAAAACCGGACGGGCGAAATTCAAAGAATGTCCAAATGGTAATTTTCAACCACTTGCGGGGTGTTTGGGTGTCCGAGAAGCCACACCGGGCATGCATTGCCTGTCCATCCTTCCTTGTCCCTGCAACACTCATACTCACGCTGCGTGGCTGTTCTTGAACATTACAGCCCAAGCTCCCCTTTCGGGTCTCTTCTTATCCCCCCGGTCTCCGTCTCTCTCGCGCGTGCGCGTGCCCCTCTTGCTCGCTCTGCTCCCATCCACTCTTCTCGTGGGGTTCTTCCCATTCCTCGGGGGTCAGTACCGAAGCCCAACATGAAAGGCCGCTGTAACGCCATAAGTTTATCTTTATACCTGTTCACTAACATCCAAGTTGCCTCTCGGTAGAAAGTACACCTAGCCTAGGCCCACCACGCACATTATATATGCGCCGTGCTACGAGCGGCCCTAAGCCCCTTCCTAGGACATTCGCGCCGCCGCCGCCGCCGCCCCCGATTTTCCCCCTCCCGCGCCTGATACAATCACCGAATCTCCAGCACCTTCATCGGTCTGCTTCTCCCCGCAACAAACCCAATCTGCGTCCTATTACCACGGCTTTCCACCACTTCCGTGTCCCGACACGCCCATCGCCTACTCCTCGAGACGATCCCACAAAATCGCCTGCAGAAGCCATCGTATTTTCCCACTCGCCGCCCCGGCTCGACTCGACGACTGCACCGTTCGATGCCGCCCTGAATTGAACAGCAGATCCATACGATACTGTACAGTATTCATTCGCTACAGCCTGCTTTCGCCACAGCAGACCAGCTTTTCCATTCTCGGACCAACCCCTTCATCGGTCTTGCTCGATACTTCATCCGCACCGAACCAGGCAAACCCGAGGGCCGCGACGCGATACTTTCCGCGAACGGATCCACTGCTCGCACCGTTCAGGACGGCGTCCTAGAAGATCCCAAACTACAAACTGCGCATCTGAACTGTCAGACGTAGTAGAAGACTTCCAAACCCCCATTAGAGTCGACCGACCGACCGACCGACCGACCTGGGCCTTTGGTTTGACGAGAAAGCCTCTCCGAGACAAATGCGCTCACCATGGAGGCCTTTTATTCCCAGCTCACTCCCCAGGAGCTACAGCGACAGTTGTCGCAACAGTCTCAGCAGCGCCAGCAGCGCCAGCAGCAGGGTACAGGACATCCAGGCGGCCACACTTACCAGCAGATGAACCAAGCTCACGGAATGTCCATGATGGGCGCCACCGGCGACTCTCGTGGCACCGGCGATTCCCTCGACGACATCATTCGAGACAACCATCACGAACTTCAACGCCGTCGTAGCATAAACCAGCCCTACATGCCCTCGGGCCAGAACGCCCAGAACGCCGGCCCCTCTAGGAGACTGTCCATGATGGAATTTGGTGCCGATGACAACCAGATGCTCCACTACCCTTTCCAGAATCCGGCAATGAACGGTGACTTCACCAACATGGCTGGCCGGATGGACAACGGCATGAACGGGGGCATGGACAACACCATGTCCAACAGCATGGGCGCCATGGGCAACGGCGTGCCTGGGAATATATCGATACCGGCCTCCATGGATGCCTACTCCGCCCATGACGGCCTGCAGATGTCGCCGACCAACGCCTTCACCACTTTTTCACCTGACATGATGAGCTCCATGATGCCGCCAAACTACCCCAACATGTCGGTTCATTCGATGCCCACGACAACGAGCATGAACATGTACGGCCAAACCTCAATGACCAACGCATTCCCGAGTCCTCTGAACACAAACTCCAACGACCTGACCATGGATTTGGGCGCCGATGAAACAACCCCTGCAACGGCATCACAAAGCGCCCTCGACACCCCCCCACTGGACATGAACAATGGGGACAGCGACTCCGTGAACATGGGCCAACATTATCAACCATCGGGAGACCCGTCGTCCCGGGCCAATAGCCAGTCGGTCAGTTTTGGCCCGAACCCCGGCGGACCTTCTCAGGCAACGCCATCTTCACTGTCACGTGAGATGTCGAGCAACTCGGGCCAGGCTTCATCACAATCCTCCAACAACCGGTCTTCCTCCATACCCACAAGCCAGGCCGCCGCCGCCCCTCCGACCGAAGACACCTTGCCTGCTGCGGGACCAGAGACTCCCCGCGCCGAGTCCAAGGAGAAGAACGTCTATTCCAAGAGCGGGTTTGACATGCTTCGGGCGCTATGGTACGTGGCGACAAGGAAAGATCCCGAGATCCATCTGGGTGCCGTGGACATGTCCTGCGCCTTCGTCGTTTGCGACGTCTCATTGAACGACTGTCCTATCATTTACGTCTCCGACAACTTCCAGAATTTGACGGGATACAGCCGTCATGAGATTGTCGGGCAAAACTGTCGCTTCCTTCAGGCGCCCGATGGCAAGGTGGAGGCCGGCTCCAAGCGCGAATTTGTCGACGATGCATCCGTCTACAACCTGAAGAAGAAAATTGCCGAGGGTCGCGAGGTCCAGCAGAGCTTGATCAACTACCGCAAGGGCGGAAAGCCTTTTCTCAACCTTTTGACCATGATCCCCATTCCCTGGGACGACCCAAACGAAGTGCGTTTCTTCGTTGGATTCCAGATCGATCTTGTGGAGTGCCCGGACGCTATCGCCCAAGGCCAGGAGGCCGGCGGCGTCAAAGTCAACTACAAGCACAGCGATATTGGCCAGTATATCTGGACGCCTCCGACGGTGAACACAGTCGAACCCGAGAATGGGCAAACTCTCGGCGTCGACGATGTGTCCACACTGCTGCAACAGTTCAACCCGAAGGGCGTGGTGTCTGACTGGCACAAACAGTCGTGGGACAAGATGCTGCTCGAGAACACTGATGACGTGGTGCATGTCCTGTCACTCAAAGGGCTCTTTTTGTACCTTTCCCCATCTTGCAAGAGGGTCCTGGAGTATGACGCTACCGAGTTGGTCGGCAACTCCCTCTCAACCGTCTGCCATCCCTCTGACATTGTTCCCGTTACTCGAGAGCTCAAGGACGCCACCGCTGGCAATTCCGTCAACATTGTTTTCCGCATCAGACGGAAACAGAATGGATACACGTGGTTCGAAAGCCATGGCTCGTTGTTCTTTGAACATGGCAAGGGCCGGAAGTGCATTATTCTGGTAGGAAGAAAACGGCCCGTCTTTGCACTGGGCCGGCGAGACTTGGAAGCACACGGAGGCATCGGCGACAGCGAGTTGTGGACAAAGATCTCGGTCTCGGGAATGTTCCTGTTCGTCTCGTCCAATATCCGGTCTCTGCTCGATTTGCAGCCAGACACGCTCATCGGCACCAGCATGCAGGAGCTGATGCGCAGAGAGAGTCGTGCCGAGTTCGGCCGAGCGATTGAGAAGGCTAGGCGGGGTAAAATGGTTACCTGCAAGCACGAGGTTCACAACAGAAGAGGACAAGTCCTTCAAGCACAAACAATACTGTATCCCGGAGACGCCGCAGACGGCCAGAAACCGACGTTTTTGCTCGCGCAGACCAAGCTCCTGAAGGCTTCATCGAGGGCCATCGCACCGGCAGCTACACCGCCTGGCAGCGTTAAATCTACCTCTCAAGCCATCCCAAACACCCAGCCCACCCAGAACACTGACTTGACCAAGACGGGCCCAATGTCAGTACCAGGCGGCAAGGGGATACCAGGCTCGCAGGAGGCAGCCCTGGCCTCGGACGATAACATCTTTGACGAGCTTCGGACGACCAAGTGCTCCAGTTGGCAGTTCGAACTACGTCAGATGGAAAAGGTTAACAGGATTCTGGCCGAAGAACTGGGCGGTTTACTATCAAACAAGAAAAAGAGAAAGCGGAGAAAGGGAGTTGGCAACGTTGTCCGTGACTGTGCCAACTGCCATACACGCAATACACCCGAATGGCGCAGAGGGCCGAGCGGTCAAAGAGACCTGTGCAACAGCTGCGGCCTACGCTGGGCAAAGCAGGTGAGAAGCACTGAGCCCTCTGTAGTAGATCGGCTGGAGGACCACGATGTTAATGAGGTATAGGTTGGTCGGGTTTCGCCACGCAATTCATCCCGAGGAGGTGGAAACACCAACGTCGACGCGCAAAGCAAGAAATCGAACTCACCCGTACACTCGTCTCAGCTTCAGAACGAAGTTAAGGCGAGCAGCAGTACGCCGGCTCGACCCAGCGACGGGTCGTCTGGCAACGCAACGCCCGCAACTTCGGTCTCCGTCTCCAAAAGCCACACTAGCATGCCCCCTCCTAGCCAGCCTCTCCTCGAAGGTGGTAGCGGCGGTGGCATGACGTCCATACGAGAATAATCAGAGACTGACCAACTGTTCGCCAATTGAAGCAAGTGTCCTCCACACACCAAGACTCGCCTTTCACATACTCACTTTGATCGCATTTCTCCCTCGAGATACCACTTATATACCTTTGCGTCTTTCGCTTCTTTTTTCGCGCTAACGGCGATGGTTGGCGGAATTGCCACTGCCGCTGGCCGACTTCAATAAGGGAGCGTATTGGTCTGGCGAATTTCTTTACTGATTTACCATCTACAAAACATATACGAGGCGTTCTCGGATGGACAGGGAGCACCAAGAACCATGTTGCAAGCGGCTTGCGGCTACTCATCTATGGCCGGATGTGACCAGTTTTCGATACCATGTCGACATCATCTTGTATGGATGGGTATCTTCTGGGCGCCTCTTCACAGGATGGGGAGAGCAGCCCTTTACTGCTGTGGGATGATTCACGGATATGTGGATACGGTTTACAACCTGCCTTGGAAAATGGCGAACGGTTGGTCTTACAATGCGGGTTGGGTCGAGGAAAAGAGGCAATGGAGTACTATGAGATGCTGTTGGGAGCGGCTGGCTTATACTTATTTTTATATTTTTACTCTTCTCTTTTACTTTTTCAAAAGCCCCCCTCCCCCAAACCATCTATCTCGTATCCCACTTTTCTCAGAATCGTCGGGAATCGGGAGGTTGATTTCAGGACAGTTTTGGCTTAGAAGCTTGGGATGTGGACGAGGTGAAGGCACCACCGGGGTGCAGGGGGTCCACTGTCACCGGCCAAGATTTGTGGCAATTACACGTAACGAGATGTAGCTGAACGAGATATTCCCCATGGCTTGTATTTTTGTCCCACTTTGACTGCAGCTGTGTGATAGATACAGCGACATGATCACGCGCCGAGCAAATCAAGATGTCAAGAAGTCTGATGAAGGCGTTTCTTACGGAGTTCGGGCGTGTTCAGTTTCGTGACGAGGGTTCGGTGCGTAAACCATCCTACCGCGGGATCAAGAAAGTTGAGCCACCAAACGGCGGTGGAGTAGGCATTTAGGCATCCGAGCAAAGGAAGGGCCACAGGTGATTGGCTATGTGGCTGCCTGCGAGGGACGACAACAATGCTGGACGAGGCTACCCCCAATCGTACCCATCTTCCATTCCAGGACAGAACCATGGAGTATGTGCTCGATGTTAGGTGTTATGGAGGTGGGCGGGTATCAATGGGACCAGGCTTCACAGGAACATATAATGATGTGAACCGAATTGTTGTGTGGGTGGAGAGGCCAATATTGTATGCCTCGAGTGCCATTGATATGTCCTTTTGTCTATAGTAGAATCTCATCCTGCAGTCGTTGCTCCTGTTCCGGAAGCCATATTCTGAACCCTGCCTGCCTGCCAAAACGCCGCCATATGTAGATCGAGGCTTGTTTATGCGTGTGTAAGAAGAGAGATGGGCGATGAACCAGCCAAAAACAGAAGGAAAGACAGAGGCGGGTATCTAAAAAACCGAAGAACAAGACGAAGAAAAAACCACCAACGCCCTCGTGACTGTCATGCTTCTGACTCTGCCAGAAAGAAAGACATCTTATGCTCATTATTCTGTTGCCGCTCCCATTGAAAAATCAGGCGCGACCCCTGGCCGGACCGATGAGGTAGGGGATGAAACTGTCCAGAGTGTGGAAGCTCATGCGACCTCTCCAGCGCGTGTCGCTGATAAAGTTAGGGTCGCTCCAAATAGGGTGGGCACTCTCGGAGAATGAGTAAACCTCGACAACCCAGCCCGCGCGCAGAGCCTTCTCAACATAGTCGGGGAATCCGCCCGTAGTGTATTGGCCAGGATTGCCATCTCCAGTGGCGAGGATCATGATGCCCGGGGCCCCAAGGTTGTCTAAGATGGTCTCCGACATGGCGAGATGGACGAGCTCGTCGACGCCTTGCTCGCACATCTGTACTGCCCTCAAGTTTCCTGCGGACTCAAAAGAGGTCTCGGGGAACTTGGGCACCCGGGAGACGACATTGGTCTCGAAATTGGCCTGTTGTGCTTCAAGAAGGTAGCGCGGCAATGCGCCCTGCACGTTTCTCGAGCCAGCGATGAAGCGCCGCTTGACCAGCCGGTTGCGTTCCAGCACATGCTGAAACTGGACGAGGTCAAAGAAGGCGGGCAGCTTATCATTCTTGCCAAGGCCGCGCAACTTTTTCACGGCGTTGTAAAAGCTGACGGTGATGTTGGAGCCATCATAAAACTGATAGACGCCGCTGCTGTGCTGCGTTGAAAACTGAGACTGGACCCAACAGTCGTGGGCTAAGAATTGTCGACCAAGACGATATTCCAAGGGCTCGCTGACAGGCGCCAGAGATCTTTCCAGGAGTTGTTTCTTCAGGAGACGCTCGCCGGCAAGATCTAAGCCATTAGATGAAGCGGGAGATTGAGTGGCCAGCCGGCTAGGTGAGGTGATGGCATCATCCAAATGTGCAGAAAGAGGCGGGGAAGGCGGGAGGCCGGCAGCAACGGCCATGGAATAAGAACAAAGCATGATAGTTGTTTGAGCCTTAGCCGCTTGAGCCGCTTTCAGCTTCCCTGTCGTGGATGTCTGTGAAGAAAGCGTTTCTCTGATGACGTGGTCCGGGATGAAGAAGAGGACACGCGGGCTTGGAGAGGGGCTCGGATCCAAGAGATGTTGTTGAAACGAGGAGAAGAGCGGCTGACGAGTGTCCTCAGTAGAGGTGGGAGTAGTGAAGGCGGCCTTGTCAGAATGAAGAGAAGCAAAGATCTTTGAGAAATCTCCAAGCGTTGCGGTGGTAGGTGTTGTTGGTACAGCAGGAGGATTCTCAGTGGTGGAAGAATCGATGATGAGTCCTGAAGAACGATGTCTGTGACGAGGCTTTCTGCGTGAGAAGAGAGAGGACGCCATCTTGTCAAGACCGTGTGCTCTTTATAGCACAATAGACGGACAAAGAGGTAACAGGTTATCGCTGGCGGAATACAGTTCCATGAACTCAAGGTGCGTAGGGAACCGGTCGAGGGCGTGTATAGTCCAGGACGACTGGGGGAGGCGAACCGTCCGTTCGAGGTGGGATTGGCGGAAGCGTATAGAGTTGAGCATTCGGCCGTTGACGGACGTTGCAACCGTTGGCAACGTTAAACTCTAATGAGACGGATGTGTTGAAGACTATTGGTATGCTTAAATGACTCCTGTCGAGAACCGGAGGAATGGGCAACTTTGTCGTCAACTCTCTCAGCGCTGAGCCCCCCTCGAAGGATGCTGCCCCTCGAGGCGGAACCGTAACTGGCTCAGAGCAACACAAGTCCTTGCTTGTATCCAGCTAGTTCCAAAACAAGGGACCCAGAGGGATGAGAAGCCCGGACGGAAGCGAAAGGACTCGGAAGGAAAGAGGACCTTGGGAGTATCGCGGCCCAGACACAGGCAGACAGCGAGCGTCTGAACCGATGTGGCACCAAAGAAAAAGAGGCGGCAGTGGTGCGATGAATGTGAACCCGGAAGGAAGTATTTAATGAAGACAGTGAGCGATTGGATAAAACGGAAACCGGGACAGATTTCGTTTTCCTCGGGAGGGGAGGAGAAAGGTGGATTTATGAGACTCGAGAGTGAGTGGTGAGGTAGTGAGGAGGCAAAGGTAGGAAGTGAGAGAAGGTTGAGGTCGGGCAAGTCGAGAACGTCAGCAAATCGGGAAGTTAGCCGCGCTGAGGCTCATTTAGCGTGCTGCAGTCAGTATCCCGTACCTCCCAGCCTATCTGGGGTGGAGGTGACTTTGGCAGGTAGATTAGGTATTCGCCCCCGAAGCCACACGCTCGCTCTCTGGAACCTCGTGGTACCCGTCTCGGTGGTCCTGACGCAACTACCTACAGTACGGACCAATTAGCTTACGATCAGGTATGCCTGTATTTTCAGAGGGGGCTGATGTCAGACTTTTGAGTTGGGACTGTAGGTGGGCTCTTCTCACTCATTCCATGTCGGCCACCCATGGACACCAAGACAGATAGATACATTGGTGTATTGTTTTTGTCGGCCGACCGTCTGTCTTACTTTGGCAGGAGAGATAGGACTCACTTACACACTACTTGGGATGGATGAATTTGACGATGCACGAGCTAGCTAGCTACTACAACCGAGTCGCCACCACCCCCGATGAAACTCAATTGCCCTTTTTCTTGTTCCAAGTAGACAAAGAAGCTTACCGTGTCAAAGGTTCAACCAACGTCGACAGTCACGCATCCGGCCAATCAACATACTTATCAAGATGCCCAGGGAGAAGAAGAGAGACATACACTACCCATGGTGCTAAGTTGCCCGCTTTCACGACATTACAAGCACAGCACACTGCAACGAAAGTCCCGAGTCCCAATGCTGTCTTGTCTTGTCTGCCTCTTCACAGCTTCAGGCCAATTATTTGTTGTACAGTGAACCATGAAACCTATTGAACGTGTGGCGGCCGGTACAGTGAGCCATTCGTCCCCGTAAACTCCCAAAGGAAAAAGAAAGCAAGAAAAAAGGTATCACAGCACATCCGACCCGCCAAAACTCCTCTTCAGTCAACCCAGCAAGATACCCTGATATTGACCATGCCGCCTCTGTCAATGGCTGGTTGCGAGGGTGGTGCCACCATGGCCACGGCCGTGGGCATCTACGCCTTCGGAGCCGAGTCACGCAGCACGCGGCTTGGACGACCGCAGACTCGAGTGGGCGTGGTAAATGTCGTCAAGGTAGTTAGCCTTCTTGATCGCTTCGGCCCTCTCTGTCTCCTCATGGCGCGCCCTTCTGGACTTGACTCGACTGCGGCGCTGCTCGGCCATTAGTCGCTCGTGCTCGCCCAGGTCGCCCTCCTCGCGCATGCGGCTAGTCTCCTGCGCATGACTCTTCCAGTACAGAGCCCAGGAATCGCTGGCCCACTCGTCTAACTCCTCAAGAGTCTTGCCCTGAGTGATGTCGTCAATGGCCATCTTGGTCTTGAGCTCCTTCTGCTTGGCGACAGAAAAGGCTTTGGCGCGGGTGGTGCGGTCCGACAGCCATTCCGGGTTGCTCTTGGCGAGGTATGCGAGGCTGTGGCCCGAGTTGGCGTTCTCAGGCGCGAGGCCGTGTTCCGGGCGGGCGACGGGCGGTGTGGTGAAGAAAAAAATTCTGCCGTGCTCGTCCCTGTTGTAGCGGCTGCGCACCTCCTCGGGGATCTGGTCGTTGATGGCGTCGGGCAGCGTAAACACCTCGGGGGGGCGCGGCAGGTTGTAGGCGTTGTGCGGCTGCACGGTGTTGGGTGTCGAAGCCATGGGTGTGCGCGCTGCAGGCGCGTGAGGCTGCATTGAATGGTGATTGTAGGTCGGGCCCAAAGGGTTTGCTGGCATCATTTGTGGATGCATCTGGTGGTGTGGTTGGTGGTGTTGGTGCTGTGGGACGGGCGCTTGGGCCTGATGGTGGTGCTGGTGCTGGGGCTGCTGTTGTTGGTGGTGGTGCTGTAGCTGCTGGTGGTGTTGCTGATACTGGGGCGCCGGCGGCGTCGGCAGAGGGGGCGATTGGTGGTGGTGGTGCTGTTGATGCTGAACGTGGTGCAAGTGCTGCTGCTGCTGCTGTTGCGGGTGGGGGTGGTGCTGTGGGTGCTGTGGGTGCTGTGGATGCTGCGGGTGCGGGTGTCGTTGCTGATGCTGGTGTTGTTGGAACGGGCTAGGCGCGAAACCCTGCTGGTGCTGGTGCTGGTGCTGGTGCTGGTGCTGGTGCTGGTGCTGCTGGTGCTGGTGCTGCTGGTGCTGGTGCTGCTGCTGCTGGAACATGGGACGGATGGGCTGCGGAGAATGAGACACTTGGTGAGGAGGAAGTTGGGGTAGAGGCACCGGCGTCTGGTGAGGCACCGCGACCGGTGAAGCCGACGCATGCTGGGGCGTGTACTGCTGCTGCGCGTACATGGCGGGCGACGGAGATGGCGCGGCTCCCATCCCGTGCCCGTACGGAGTGAGAGGAGGGTTTCCCATCGAAATGTCGCTGGGCGTCTGGCGCATCGCCTGGAGGACCGAAGGGCGTCGTGCCGCTTCCTGGGCCAGAGGCGGCGGTGGCGACGGTGTTGGTTCAGGAGGGGGGGATTCCTGTACCACCAACCGTGGGTTGTCAGTAATGCATACCGGTGTGTCGTGGGAGCAGAGCCACGTGTCAGCGGCAGAGGTGAATAGAGAACAAGAAGGGGAAAGAACAACAAAAGGAAATGAGAACAAGACCGTAAAGAAAGGGAAAACTGAGCGAGGGTGGGTGAGAGAAGGCGAAAGTTGCTCGATGCCGTTCGACACGGGCTGAGCCTGGGACGGATGGGCCGCTGCAGGGTGCTGTTCTACCATGCGCGCTGCTCCCTCTATCTGCCTGATTTGGATAACCGCGAAGAAAAAACAAACGTGCCGGGAAACTTGAGCGGCGTGTGGCACAGGTGGTGTTTGAGCAAATGTCCCATCCGCCACTACCGCAATACACCATGAAGCTTGCCGACATGCAATGGCCAGGATGTTTGCGCATCATGTGGGATGAGAGAAGGAGTGATTTGATGGGCACCTGATGGCGATATCTCTCAAATATGACAGACAGGAAACGAGCAGTAAACAAAACCGAAAATATAGAATCTCATCATGACTTACGTTTGCTTCCCGAGGCCGCCGATGCACGGCACCGATGATGGGCGGTGCGTTTGCGGCGCCCCAGGTCGGCTTGGGCAGCTCGTCCGTCTCCTTCGCGTCTGCCTGAAGCAGATGCTTGATCGGGCTTGGCACCTTCTTGAGCCGTCGCGGCTGTTCAAACAGCTCCATCTCGTAATCTCTCTCGCGTACCTCGTCCGGCACGCAGCTGGTCCACGTCTTGATCTTGTTGAACCGGCACGTCGCTTCGTTGTACCGAGACTCGCACACGTACACCTCCTTGTCCGCCGGGAGCCCGCGCGGCCGGCCCTTGTTGAACCGCGTCACGAACATGACGAAGCATCGATCAAGCACCTCCTCGATTTGGTGGTCGCGGTACTGTCCTGTCTTAGCCACCTCGTTCTCGAAGAAGTGCTTCTCGTATCTATGGACGGTCTGCTCTGGCCGATAGTACCAGCAGGCGTTGATCCACCGCTGGCCGCCGCGGTCCTGCCAGGTACGGAAGATCTGCGCCACAATGGGTTTGGCCATGTCGTTGACGTTGCGGATATGCACCCAGTCGCCTGTACATAACTTGTTAGCCATTTGCCATCTCGACCGTCTTTCTCCATGGTCAATCGGGCCCCATGACTCACCCACTCGCCATGTCTGGCCGTTGTGCTGAATCTCCGACAAGGGCAGCTTCCCATCCTCATCACGGAATTCGTCGTCAGCTCTTGCCTTCTCCTGACTCGCCAGCTCATGCGCTTGTTTTTGCAGTTCGACGGCAGCCTCGTAAATGTCACTGCCTTCCTCGTTGTACTCTTTGGCATTGTTGAACATGAGGCTCATGTCCTTGACGAGATCATCCACAGTCGCATACTTCTTCCTCTTGGCCTTCCTCTTGATGTTGTCGAGTGCAATCGGGTTGGTGATGACTTGGTAGTAGTCCGGGTTCACCGTCTTGTCGGGCAACTTCTCAAAGGGGCCAATGAGCAAGCCACCGTCGTCCGACTGGACCTTCCGCAAGCCTTTGATGACGTTGTGAATACGAGCTTCGAGGGGGGTCAAGACCTTTGGGGGACGACCTCGCTTCTTATGCTCCTCCTCCTCCTTGGCTTCTTCAAGCTGGCGCTTGGTGAGCGAGGTCCGGCCACCCCTCTTACTGCGACGTCGCTTCCCATCGTCGTCAGAGTCGTCATCTTCTTCCTCTTCCTCCTCTTCTTCCTCCTCCTCTTCCTCTTCAGACTCGGCTTCGGGGGATGAGTCTTCCGCGGGTGGGAGCTCGCCTAGATCTGGAAGCTCGGCCTCCTCCGGCTTGATGATGCCCTTCCTGATAAGTTTCTGAAGCTCTTGCTTAAGCAGATCTCGGATGACAGTGGCGCTTTTGAAGATGGCGGAAGAAGGGCGGTTGTACACCTGCGCGTTGTGGCAGATCTGGGCAACGTCGCGAACGAACTCGGAGAACTGTGTGTATTGCTTCTTCTGAACCTTGTGCTGCAAGGCATTAGCCAACTGGATCTGTCTCAATGCTCGCGGGACGTCTACAACATACGCGAATTGTGCTGAAGGCGACGGGGTTCTCGATGATCTCGAAGTAGTCGGGCAACTGGCGCTTGTTCGGGATGCGCTGGAAACTAGCCGCCCACCATTCTCCGCTATAGTAAATCGGTGTCAGCAACATGATGCGCAAGGCGTGTGTCTGGACAGTACATACTCTTCGTCCTTATAGTTGCTCAGGGTGGTATTGAGGATATGGATGACATCCAGTAGGTCACCAGGCTCGGATTCTGCAGGTGATGCAGCGTCGTCATCGGGTTCTCCATCTGCATCGGCATCTGCATCGGCGTCGGCATCAGCATCAGCATCCGCCTCAGCGTCTGCGTCTGCATCCGCTTCACCGTCGGCATCAGCATCGGCGTCGACATCGACGTCCATTCTCTCTGGACCGCCCATCTTCGCGGTGACCGTAGCCTCGGTTTTTTTCGCGTCGGCGGCGTTAGCATCCGGGGCGTCGACCATCTCGACATCGTTGCTGACTTTGGCCTCGATGGACTCGCGCACTTCGGGCGCGTCGCTGCGCGTCGCCATGATCTGTTTCTTCCACCTTCGAGTCGCAACACAATTGGCGAGTGGTTTTAATTCTCGAGGGGCAATCGGTGGCACAAGGGGTCTAGGGAATCACTGCAACCGTTATTAGAGCAAGCCCGAGTGTAAGACGAGACTGAGGGCATGTGTCGCAAAGATCAAATTTTCGACAACGACGTTCTTTGGAGCTGAGGAATTGAAGGTGCGAGAGCAGTGAGTCGGGAGCC
>NWBT01000046.1:3631430-3647995 GCA_003386485.1 Colletotrichum lentis
GGGGGGGGGCAACGGGTACAAGCGGCGCACTGAGGGGTGTTAGCAAGGACTTGACTGTATGTTGGCTGTGCTTCTTCCCGGGCCCACCTCGGCTAACTGATGCTTTAGAGGCGGCCGATTGGCCAGGATACGTCAAGGGAGTAAGAGTGAGGTACCTGTCAACCTACCTACTTCCCCAAGAGCGACCTGTTTAATGCTTGCTGCAAGATATTTCAGCTGGGTACATAGATTCATTCTCTCAGAATGGCTTCATCAGATCCAGTTACCGACCTCCTCCCTTTTCTGGATACCCCTCAACGAAATTCCTAAAGCATGATTCTCTAGGTAGTACGTCGCATTATCCCGAATCATGTCGAGCTTGTTTTGCGGGGGTAGTACAGCTCCAATGTGAGTGAGCATGGCCTCCCAAGTGTACGCAGCTCCCGTTTGCGGGTTTTCGACATGCAAGGAAAGGGACCTGGCAACAAAGTGGGCGCCAACGAAGCCTATACTACTAATGGACATGGAACAATGAAGTCATTGCCATGGAGCTCCAGGGGACTGGGTTACACGCAGCGACTCAAGCAAGCAGCGTATTTTTTGGAGCACCCTATCCCCGCCCGACAACGGATGAGGGACCATTCAACTCCAATTCCACCCAGCACGTACGCCGCATGCGGCGTTATTCTGCCATCTCACGTTAGACGAGAGGGCATACGAGTTTGACCTGACTCCAAAGCTCAAATCATCCGGCTGCTGGCGCCCAGACACATATCCGTTGCTATCGTCTCAGGTACACCATCACACGTGCAGCCGCACCGGCGCCCGCATTCTCGAGCTACTACTTAATAAGCGGAGAAGCTTCTAGCGCGGCTCAACCTCTCAGCGACGCTCGAATCACCGCGCTTCCACTATCGCTGCATATCACATTGCCTTGAGGGTCGAACCGGCTCTCTAGCAGCGCTGTCGTCTTCTCGAATGCTCTCCTTCGTCTGAACCAGGATTGCCTTGAGATCGCAACGCGCTGCTCTCAGTTTATTCCCCAGCTGCGACTACGGCTACCTACTTACATACAGACTCTCTGTGCCCCCAGCCAGCCTCCCGGGTCCGTCTCCGGCCGAGTTCATCTCAACGAACTGGATTCTCTGGCCTTCTTGTATTCAGTCGTTCATTTCTGGGCCCTCAGTCACCACGCCTTTCACAGATTGCGGATTTCGCATCGGCCTTCTCAAACCACTACACAACAACATCATGAGGGCTAGATACAAGGGTCCGGGAGGCACCGGTGTCGTCTCCCTTGAGGATACCGCCACCGTTGGTGACCTTTTCAACGAAATCAAAGACAAGACAGGAATCGCAGACTTCAGCCTCAAGTACGGATGGCCTCTCCAAACCCTGACCCTCGGGCAGAAGGATGTCAATGCCAAGGACCTAGGTTTGAATGGACAGTCTTTCAGCATTGAACCCGCCCAGCCCCGAGCCATCACCCCTCCGCCCGCTGCTCTTCCCGTCGCCTCTCGAGGTGTGGAAGCTGGCGGTCCGGCAGCCAAGAAGGCTCGCCTGGACTCAGATGCCGATGCGACCCCATCCGATATCAGCATCCCCTGGCCGGAGCGCGAGTCCACGTTGCGTACGTCCGCCTCTTCTCCCACAGCTTCTAGAACCCTCTTAACATGTTACAGTCCTTCGGGTCATGCCAGACGATAACAGCTGTCTCTTCACCGCCTTCGGCGGCGCCATACCTGGCAAGCAGCTCGAAGCCAAGGAGCTCCGCAAGATGGTCGCAGACTATATCCGCCAGCACCCAGACGACTACCCCGAGGCCGTCCTCGATATGCCAGTGGAGAAGTACATCCGCACGATCCAGGACCCCGAGCGCTGGGGCGGCGCCATCGAGCTGGGCATCTTTTCGGACCTTTTCGACCTCGAGGTAGTCGCCTTCGACGTCAAGTCTCAGAGCCCGCTCCGCTTCGGCGAGAACAAAGATTCGCGCTGCATCCTCGTCTACTCGGGTATCCACTACGACCGCATCGCCTGCAGCCCCTCGGAGCCGCCTTACACTCACTCCGACCTGCCCCCCGAGCTCGACCGCACCAACTGGAGCACCTCGGACGACGAGATTCTCGATAAGACGCGCGCCCTCATCCGCAAGCTGCACGAGATGCACTATTTCACCGACACCACCGAGTTTCTGCTGCGTTGCACCGTCCCGGGCTGCGATTGGCTTGGCAGCGGTCAGAAGGAGGCCAACAAGCACGCCAAAGCGAGTGGTCACTCTGGTTTCACTGAGATCAAGGATGAGCCTTCTGGTCATGGTTCTGCCGCTGCCGCTGCCGGCTTCGGCGACAGCGCTCTTCGCAAGTGCAACGCTCCCGGTTGCGAGTGGTTAGGTACTGGTCTCGCCGAGGCCAGCATTCACACTGGCGAAACGGGACACACATCGATGGCAGAGATTCCCGACTTTTGATGAAGTAGAGATCTTGAGAGGGTTGCGACGCATAGCGGAGTGGAGTTGAGTCCCGGGATGATTTGGTTGAGGACTTCAGGACCCAGTTATGATCATGGTTTCAAACAGGAGCAGGCGATATCACCGGCCTTCACAGGCTATCTCATTAGCACCACTCGTATACAGAAAGACAAATGGCCCGACACGATGCAATCCCTTCGCTATACTAATGATTTCAACGTCCTTCAACCCTTGGCTCAAAGTCTCGTTCACCCTCGCACGTGAGAAGAACTCCAACTCAAAGAGCCGCCCAATTGAAGAAGAAGAAACACTGCTCGTTACGAGCTCTTTCTATACGTCAGCCCGCCACCGAAGCTATGCTCGCTGTTCTCACCGCCTCTCTCGACCTTGCCCTCGGTGACGCCCGTCACCAACGCACAGCTGCCCATGTCGCGCTTCTCGACCTTGCCGAGCGCGGGCGAGATGTCGAAGTCGAAAATGTCCATTGGGAGGCCGATGGTCGTACACGCGTTGGGGATGTCGACGATGCCGGCGATGTGCCCCTGAATCGGCGCACACGACATGAGGAGGTAGGTCTGGTAATCGCTGTAGCCGAAGCGGCGAAGATATTCGATGACGCCTGGTTTGCGTTGTTTAGCACAACACACAAACGCTCGTGTGTCTCTTGGGTCGTCTTCGCATCTCACGGACGGCCTTTGCCCTTGTGCTGAAGAGAGGAAAAAGAAACAACAATAAAATGGCAACGAGGAGTCTACGCGCAAGAGACTGGGGCCAACAACAACGACAACGAGAGCGTTAGACTTACGAAGACAGGTTTGCCTGTAGGCGACAGTGACGTCAAGGTAGTGCTGCTTCTCGTGCTCGTCAACAGAGAATCCTTCGAAATAGATGTGCCGCCCGGGGCCGAACTGCGGCTCGACGGGGCCGGGGATGTAGATGGGTGATTTGAGACCCAGATCGGCGACGCCGTTCTTGATGACCTTGAAGTTGATGGTGATGACGCCCGCCATCTCGATGGCGCCGCAAAAGGAGATTTCTCCGTCGCCCTCTGTTCGCCGTCAGTTTCACTCAGCACAAACTACCCAATGGTAGCGAACGGGACGGGCGGCTTACGGGAGAAGTGTAGGTCGCCAACGCTGAACTTGGCGCCGGCGACATGGACGGGTAGGTAGACCTTGCTGCCCCTGCTCAGGTTCTTGATACTACACGTTAACGTTAGCTCATCTCGTCTCAGCATCACGCGAGAGGGGGGACGGGGGTATTCATCCGTCTTTGCTCACTCGCAGTTCCCGCCGTGCTCAGGACGTCCAGGAATCGTCCGGGCACCGTGTTTGCCGACCCTCTCGGTGAGTGCTTCGTCGGCGCCGCCGGCGTGGACGTTGACGGGCTCGGGCGGCTTCGCGACATCGCGCTCGAGCTTGTTGGCGGCGATGAGCTCCCCCTCGCGCGTGTTCCACGTGTCGAGCACCTCGGCCGAGGGCGCGCAGCCTAGAATGCCCGGGTGGATGAGCCCCGCGAACTTGACGTGGGGGATGTGTCTCGAGGTGCAGTAGATGCCCTCAAAGTCCCAGATGGCCTTGGCGCTGTGTGTGTGTGGGCCGCGGGTGGGCGTCAGGTTAGTCGAGTTGAGCTGTGCGATGCCACCGCCAATCGCCCAGGAGCCCCTGGGCAAGGGTGTGAGATAGAAGGAGAGTACGTACGGGGTAGGATAAATCTCATCCAAGAAGCCGCCACCGTTGTTCTTGTCAAACACGCCCGTGAACCCCCACGGCTGATCCTCGAACGGCTGGACGTCCATGATCTCGACGAGCAGCAGGTCACCTGGCTGGGCGTCCTCGACCTCGAAAGGCCCGCTGAGGTAGTGAATCTTGGTCAGGTCGACGTTGAGCACGTCGTCTGCCGAGTCATTGTTGCCGATCTGGCCGCCGGTCCTAGGGTGATGAGAGTAAGAATGGATACATTCAATGAGACGAGGAACGGTTTGGGCATACCAATCTACGCATTCGATCTTGACCGTCTCGCCGTTCTTAATGGTGCCGGCGAAGGGGACTTGGAGGGTTTTAGTATAATCTCATGACTTGCATGTACCTTGGGCAAGCATTGCTTCTTACTATCAGGATGCCATCTGTTCTGGATCGATTGTCTGTCAGTACTTTGTCCCACCTGCCTGATGGAACAGGCGTACTTACATGCAGGCCAGGCTGCTCACAAGCCGGCTTGTCCAAGCTGACCTTGTTCGCGGCACGGATACCAGTTTTGCCCATCTTGGATTGATCTGTAGACGGAATTGGATCGAAGAGGCAGTTGAATTGAAGATACGAGACTGGAACACTTCACTTGCGACTAGAAAGAATGCCACTTCAGCCAGCCTCAACGGCCCGCCCTCTTAGATATACACCCGCCTCCCAATTGTTCCATCCCGATTACCCCGCCCTGGCGTTCTCGGAGCTGGCTTTCCCGGCAAATGAGACGCTTCACCCGCATAGATACCTACCTAGGTAGATTGGCTATCAATCGGAGCACAGGACGATAGCAAGAGCCGCCTGGCAATGCTGTACCGCTGCTGGTAGCAAAGTGCGGAGCTTGATAAGAACGAGCTGCCCCGGTGCCGTAAGAGGCGTGTTTTTGACAATCCCCGCATTGGCTCCGCCGCCGGCCGACTCCAAGCCAACCGATAAGGAGGCATGGTGATCTCATGCCGCATGACCTCCTATCGTAAAACGTAATCGAATAGACGCCCGTGGTTGGTTATCTCGGCATCTAAATTGTGTCTTCGGCGCGGAACAAAAGGCAAACAGGCGGGCGCTTTGTCGCCCGCCCTTCATGTCCGCTATCCCCTGTCATTGCCGTTCTCGTGTTGTTCCTGTAATTGGAACAGAGAGCAGAGTCAACATGACAGACCATAAAACCCAGTATGGGCGACAAGCGTCAGGACAATGAGGGGCAAATGGGCAGCATGAGATATGGTCGATATGCATGATCCTTGAAAACCTTCTGCCTTTCATTCACCCGCGTAGCCGAGGGTTTGCTAATCTGATCTATTGATGCCACGCATACACCCGTATCATCACAGTCTCGGACGAAGCGAGGCCTCTTGTCATCAGGCGACACTATCAGTGGGGCAGCACATACATACAGGCGAGTCGTCTCCATCCACGGGCATGCCCGACGTCTATCAAAGTTCCTACTCGTGTTTTTGAGCGTCCCCTGTTGAATTCGAGGGGCGAGATTTGAGATGGATAGCATCCATGTCGCTCAGCGACAGGTTGAGGAACTCGTGCTTGTTAGTCCACTCTTGTTGGCTCACGGCAAAGGCAACCCTCTCAGCGGCAGGCGGGGGGGGATCCGTGATCTTGGTAATCAGGTACGCCGTCGATGCCTCGGCAATGCCGTAGATCAGGACCCCGACAAGGGGTATCTTGATCAGGGTGTAAAAGCCGATGGCAAAGCCAAACAAGATACCCTCACGGTTGCGGAACCAGTTCTTCTTCTGCTCCTTGGTGAAATGGACGCGGGAGAAGTAAGGCTCCAGCAGCTCCCTCATCAAACTTCTCGAGGCAAAGTAGCTCTGCAGGAAGATGACAATGTAGCGCTTGGGCAAGAAAATGCCCGTTCCAAAAATGAGGGAAGCCGGCCCCAGACCAACCGCCTTATTGAATGTGTAGAAACTGGCCGCAGGCAACACGAATCGGCCCACGAAGGGAAGATAGGACAGAGCGAAGACGGCGAGGGAGATGGCGCCTTTCCTAGCAAAGCGGTACAAGAACATGCTGATGGCCTCGGCGGTGCTCGTCGTGTGGGTGCTGCCGTCGCTGACTTTGTACGTCCTCAGGTTGGGATAGTACATGTCTCGTAGCTTATCGGGGTCCTCGTTCTTGTGCTTGTGGACATATGTCTTGTCGACCCAGTTCAGCGAGTCCATGAACCTAGCTGGTGGTCAGAGGGAGGCATGTACGTGAAAACCGGCATGAATACTTACATGTTGTCGAGAGTTGGCGTGACGTAGCGCATCAGGGCCATCAGGAAGAAGGGGACTTGTAACACGTATTCCTCAATGAAGTTGAGACCCCCAACGATCTGATCGTCCCAGGTGACATGATCCAGGCTCACAAAGAGCGAGAGAGTCCAAAGAAGAACCCTTACGCCAATGATCTAGTAAACAATGTCAAGACTATGTGCAGCAGAAAGAGCGGGTCGAACACTGCGTGGGCTCGAGCCGGGGACTGTGCTCACGGGAATGGAAATGACAAGACGGATGGCGAGGCCGCTCAAGACGGCGATGCCAGCCTGTCGGTAATGGTCCGAGGTGAACAAAGCAGGGTTCTGTAGCGCCCGGTGAGCTTTGTCGGCAGTTGGCATTAGCACTTGTCTCGTAGAGGAGTCAAGACTAAGGTTCTCATCTCAAACTGACCTCCGACCAGCGTCAACTGGATGCCGCGCAGGATTTGGTTCAAATCGAAGTGGGACAAGTCAAACTCCTGCTTCAGCCTCTCCTTGTCGAAGGGAAGCTTTTCGAGAGGAAGCTTTTCAAGCTGTTCGTCGAGCTGCTTGTCGAGCTTGTCGAGCGGCTCGCGCTTCTCAGCAGTCGCCATGTTGACTTCAGAATTGCTTGGCCGAATACGGGGTATGCCGATCACGGCGGGAGGTTGCTTTGGGTTTGAAGATAGAAAAACGTCGAGGGGGTATGGAGGGGCACGCAAGCTCTTACTCAGGCTGGGGCAGGCTGAGCTGAGCTGAACTCTAGCGGACGCGGGCGATGACGACACCCCTTTCGGGAACAGCGGTACGTATCCTGTGTTTCTATGCGGCTTGTCGGGACGGCTGGCAGCACGACGTGGCTGGTGCGCGATGGGCAGCTGGCAGATATGGCTGGCAATGCTTATCCTGTCTGGATGGCAGGGTACTACCTACTTACCTAGTGGCAGAGTGCGCTAAAGGCTGAGTGGATAGAAGTGATTTAAACTTGTGGCACCGGTTCGTGTTGGGTGCGGTGGCGGCTGCACCGCGCACGCGTCGAACCTGCATCCCAGAACGCGTCAACTCAGGAGCTGCGACCCCTGCATGCATTGCTCGAAGCTCATGGGAGCTCGGAGCTCAGCCTGGAGCACGTTCCTGAATAGTATTCTCTATTCTCCTTTCTTCTTCTTCTTTTCTTCTTCTACACACGGCCAAGAGACTGTTGCTAGATACAAAACGAGCGGCCAAAAAAAAAAGAAAAAAAGGCGGCGGTTGTCATTGGGGGCAAACCTGAGCTCTAGAAGCCGTGCACCTCGGAGAATGCGGTGAGAGACTGGATGATGAGGCAACACGAGCTTGACTGGAGCCGAATGAGGCGGAGCTGAAATCAAGACGACATTTGTCTGCGCCGAGTCGCCGATGGAATTGTGTTGAGGGCCCCCATCTCATATTTGGCGCCCTTGCTTCCCCCATATCCCTCCCCATATTCGTACGCAACACCGACGCTACGGATACAATACACTACTCTTTATACTCATCATAGCCCACAAGTAACAGTTGCACGCGCCCGCCGTTGCGGCGCCCATGTACCCCGGCGTCCTTGCGAGCGAGCAGGCAGGCTGACTGGCTGACCCCCCCTTTGTGTAATGTGTAATCTCCATTTCCAGCTCTAGAAGGGGCCGGGCACACCACGAGGGCGCACTTCGCGGACCTTAGTCTTCCTAGCTTCTCCTCCCACATCTATCTTGGTAACCCTCCGTGCATTGGGGAGAGGGGTAGGCGAGGGACCATAGCGGAGGTAATAATAACAACAGCGATGGGCTGCGGCGATGAGGAGAAATAGGGACAGTCAGACAGTCTCAACCTTCACATACGACGACGAAAGAGCATGTGAAAACCCTGCACGCAGGGTGCGGTGCGCATGTATCGAGTTCCCGCAATGGTGGAATGGAGTGACTCTGCTATGATTGCCCAGTGGCGAGCACTAAGCACAAGGCCAAGTCGAAACCAATGTCAACTCATTTCGAGTCTGCCAGTAGGGGAGTGAGAGAAGCCAACAGTGAGTACATAGTACCTACAGTAGGTATCTGCAGGTATGTTTGCGCGTATGAATGAATCAATCGCCTTGAGTACCTAGGCATCCACTGGGTAAAGGGAGAGAGAGAAAAGCAGCGGGGTGGCGTGGGGGTCCTCCGTCCATCAACCGCTATCAATTTACGTACCTGAGGTAGGTACCTAGGTAGGTAAAGTACGGATGCAGAGTAATGTATAAGAGTCAAACGGCAACGCAAAGAAGAAACGACCCGCTCCCCCCCCCCTCGTCGGCGCGTCTTTCCTCGAACGACAAGCCATGACATTATTGCTGACCCCTGGTCGAACCATGAGCAAATCCGTCCACGCTTCTTCCTTTTTTCCTGTCACGACCTTGGTTTCTCTCTTTTTCTTCTTTTTTTCCAAACTTCCTCATCAGCCCGGTCTCTCTCCCTCTCGCCCTCTCTCTCTCTTAGCCTCTTTCACTCTTTTAATATCCAATTTCAATTATCGGCAACCTTTCCCTCCAAGCTCCTCGTTCGCTCCTTTGGCAACACCTCTTTTTCTCCCCTTCTCCTACTTCATTAGTTTGTGCTGTCTTGCGTGAGTGGCACAAACTGTCTCTTCTTCATCTAACCGGTACTGAGACCGAGGAGCAAGACACTGACTGACTGTCCTTGTCCGATACTGGCTCGGCTCAAAAGGTGGCCTACGCCCATACCTCATCCATCCACATCCACATCCACGTCCGCGCCGCTGGACCCGTTTCTCCATCGGATTCCTCCCGTCCAAAATCCCACCCCCTCCTCCCTTGCAACCTGATCCCTTACGCTTCTACATTATCTTGTCTTGGCTCTGCCTCCACCGGTCTGAATTACTCCGTGGACGAAGGCGGGCGCGCCGACCAACGCAACAGAAATTGAGAGAGCATCGTATCCGTCGACACGTCGACCGCCTCTCCGCCCCCTCGTTGACCCTGCAATGTCCTCGACCTCGGCTTCGTTATGACCCAAATCGCACTCGTAATTCTCGACCATCAGCTGACAGCTCCCGCCCTTACGTGACGACACCGCCCCCGCGGCCGATTTGCCTCCGCTTCCCTCACCAGGGCCACCACAATGGAGTCTCTTCGCCCTACCTATCCGCCTCCTCGCCGCGTCGCTACTGCTCCCGTACCGACGCAGATGTCCCGCCCTTCCTCCTCGGCCGGCGGTCTCATCGAGACACTTTACAACCATCCCAACGTCAAAATCGTCGCCTTCACTGCCGTCTCCAGAGGCCGACCCCGAAGCCCGGGTCGCGGCCTTACCGACGAACCTGGCCGTTTACCCGCCTACTCGCAGCTGGAAAGAACCATTGCCATTGGTAGGTTGTGCGGCGTCCCTTTGCAAGCCGCTGCTGACAGAAGAACGCGTTCGTAGGCCCGTTTCGCATCTACCGCACCGGTTCCGTGGCCTTTCTAAATTGCGGTTCCGCCCTCCAGCCAATGCTACCGAAAAGCCAATGCTGGGCCCTTGCCGAAGACTCGAGCAAATTTGTCCTACAAATCCGTCGACCCAACTACTGGAGGATAGAGATCCCCGTCACAAATCCCGATGAACAGGAGCTCGCCGTCGCACTAAAGGGGGTTTGGGGCCAGATTCTCCAGTTCGAGAAGACGGAATGCCCCTTCAAGCGATCATTTACCATCGTCCTCCCCGACAAGCCGAAGACGCCCGTCAAGAAGCGGCCGTGGACCCCTCCCGTGAAGGGAGCCCTACCAGTTTTGTCCACCCCGGCTCACGAGGTTGAGGCTTCGCCGACCCCGAGGGCTCTGACCCCCAATACTGGCAGAAGAGCATCTACAACCTCACTTCGCGGCCGTCGTCTTTCAGTCATCAGCAATGACGTACGGTCGAGTTCCCGGTCGCGAGAGCCTAGCACAGAGATACCAGCATCCGTCGAGTCAAAGGAGAACGAGCAGTGTTCTACAACCGAGGCGACTGAAACAACCGCTCCTGCAACAGAGTCGCACATGAAAACCGAAGAGGCAGTGGAGGATATTCCCCGCCTGGTCTCCGAGACGGCGTTCCCAATCGTAGCTGGGATCAAAAAACAGGCCATTGATGTGGCAGATAGAGATGCATCCGCAGTTCACGACATCCACAATCGTACCGCAGCTGAGGACTCGATCGTCGAGGAAGCGGATGTCGAGGATGATGAGCCCAATGCAGAGTTGCGCAGTCTATTTGTGGCCCAATCGGCAAAGCCTCTACCTGCTGGGGAAGTACAATGTGACGCAAGAGATTTGGACGGCACCAAAGCGGCCACAGTTGCAGATGCTCTGGTTTCGAAGCCTGAGACCGGTTTGTCATCAACTTCTGCATCAACGCTCCTGGCAGAAGTGTCTGTTCGCCAAAAGAACATCGAAACCCATGAAATGCCCTCAGGGGCCCTCGCGGTGTCTACAATGATAAGCGCTCCTAGGGACATTATAACGGATGCTTGCACAAATACCACTGTATGCTGCGAGCAATCGGTAGAATCTCGTTCTCCCCCGAACAACATCAAGGAGCAGCTCATCACTGTGGAGGTGCCCCCTAAGACATCACTGCTGGCTGGAACTAGCACACCGACGCCCACAAATATTTACGACGTTATTCGCGACTACGAGCACAAGATGGCCGCTGCTGCACTCGAGTCTGCACCGGCCGTAGACGAGCCCACTATTGTCCCTGAGGTCGAGGCGGACAATGCCAACGAGAATGCATCGGGTATCGAGTCGCACTCAGGGTCCGAAGAAGAGGCAGTACTTGAAGGCAGCGGAGTCGTGGGCGGCAGACGCAAGAAACTCCGCGGCTTCCGGGCCGGCCGAGCCCTTGTGCCTCCTCAGCTGACGGTTGTGACTTCGCCTCCATCCAAGTCGGCCATGAGATCGACCCCGATCCTGGATGATGCGGCGTCACCCACAGGATCGGCAGATTCGTTCCATAGCTCCCGGTCTTGGCACTCGCCGGTCACGCCAGTTCCTCGGTCCCCTGCTTCGGATGCCTCTCCCACAAGGTTCCCCTACCCTCACGATAACATTCTGATTCCGAAGAAGCCTTGGCACTATCGCGACATCTCGGATTTGACTGTCACACCAGAGACTCGACGTACGTGGGATGCTACTTCGTCTCTTACGGATGACAGCTCCCAGGAAAGCGCGGCTACTGCACCGGATATTGCCTCCGAGGTGGTAGAACAACCAGACAAGGTAGCCCTCTCGGAGGATGAAGCTACTACATCAGCGGTTGCACGTCGCCCGTACATTCGTCATCGGTCAACAACGAGCGGTATTTCGGTCGGCCACAGGGCTCTGTCGCCTCTTCCTACGGCCGCCAACTTGTTTGCTCCTTCAAACACCCAAGCCAGGCATCACCCGCTGCGCAGTCGACTGGAACTTGTCCGCAGGATTCCCATGGCTATCGTGTCCAAGACCTGCGAGGTTCTGTTGGGTCCGCCGAGCCATCTTATTGCTCTGATGCTCCAGGTGGCTGCTAAGATCGCTGCCGGGCAATGGCGTGGCATGATGTTCGGTTTCGGCGAGGGCGGAGAGACTATTCCCGTGCAGTGGGACTACTCCGACGACGAGTATGATAGCTGGGGCGAGAACGACGACTTTTATCTCAGCCAGGTCGAGTCTTCACGCGCGAGCAGCGTCGTCGGCGGCGATGATGCTGACAGTGATGCGGCCACCGATAACGCAAACGGGACGGGCCGGGGTTGGGAGGTCGACTGAAGCCTACACAGGGCGACGGTCTGTAATGAGTTCATGTATGACAATTGTACGTTTTCCCGCTAGGGACTGCATCTGGGATGGAGAGTTTTGGGCGTTTTCTTTTTCAGGAGCAAAGTGAGGCTCCGCGCCGTCGTCTTTGGATATCAAACAGAGACGGGCTTTGAACTTCATGGTCGACAAATTTGTGCCCAACACAACCAGTACAGCCATTGGCTGACCCTGATTTTCCTTTTCTTCCTTGGTTTTCTTCTGATGTACAAATATGGGAATGGCAGGATGGGCTTCCCGTCACTTTTCTACCCTCGGCAATACGATACATTTATTCGATGCTCTGGTTCCATCAGGTACCATTCAGGGAAGACTTTTCTTCACTGTCTTGAGGATATCCGCTACCTTTTTCGAATCCATGACCTCGATATCGGAGGATGCAAGCAGCCACATATGTCTCGACGGATCAGCAGGCCACGTTTATTACTACGGATCATTCCTATGGCCATGCGGTGCACTCGCCGAACTCTAGCAGGATTTCCGACCAAAGGGGAGTACCGTGACAGGGTACAGGTACCGTATCGCCCAGAGCCTCGTCGTGAGTTGGTCGTGAGAGAGTTCAGGCCCGATGCGAGATACGACGAAAGCCACACATCGGCGTAGGGTTGTTTCGCGGGCTCATTCCCGTTATGAACATGAGGGAATTGATATCCACGACCTGTCATCACGGTTGTGCAGTTGCTCGATGGGACGAATCAGGGCGGAGTGTCTCGAGCCAAAACCAAACATATCCCGATCGCCCTGCGTCACTCGGGCCATCTCCTAGTAAGCCATCGCATTCAAGCGAGGCATGCGATTGGTCGATGGAGGACTCAGCCCGCGAGGCTGATGTTGCGTATTAGTCGGGTATGGAAACAGCTTCTACGGTTTCCAAAAGACGAGGTGACGTGTTTCTGTAGGGAAAAGACCCTTCATGATAAAGCCGCAACATGTGAAGAGAAACTGGTCTTGTGGTATATATGGCGGGCAATTCTCGCGTCGCGTCCTTGGCCATGGTCCGGGGAACAAACATACTCATCAGTACTTTTACCGCAAGGTTCCGCATGGTCATCCGTCTTGACAATTCAGAGTGGCTGTCTCTTTAGAAGGCTTAAGAGCACAGAAGAGGGGAAAAAGTCAAAGAAGGAAAGAGGAACAAAATCCGAGACGGCAAGAAATAGGATAACCGCTTGAAGAGCCCATTCGACCGGCGAACAATATGACGGACGGCAGTTACGGTAAGCCCCTTGGGACTAGACCTGTCAAATGCACTCCTCTACCAAGACGTAGCTTATGGGAGCTACTTTTTCTACGCGCCCAGAAAGGGCGCGCCCTTCTTCTTCGCGATAGCGTGTGCCGTTTCTGGTGTTCTGCACTTTTGGCAGTGCTAGTAAGTGATGCCTTCCAAACGATCCGTCGAGGCTTGTCGAATGTCCAAGGCCCTTGTTGACAGTCATTACCCGGACAGCCACTACAGGTTCTTCAAAATCACCGGCCTGTCCTCGTTTTGCCGCCTACTCTTTACCGTGGGCTTCGCCGTCAGAATCTATGGCGTGTGGAATTATGACAACCTCCACACCTTCATCGTGACGGTTTGCTTGGTGTACGCAGCGCCGTGAGTAGACCGGCCCCGCCATCAAACACACCCCTAGAGGAGAATCCATCGACTCACGTGTGGGCGGTGCTTGCCAGACCCCTTCTCGAGCTGACCATCTACCACATTCTCGGCCGCGTCCTCTACTACGTCCCCTACTGCTCTCCGCTTCACCCAGGCCGCGTGCTGAGCACCTTTGCCTTTTTATCCGGCATCGTTGAGGCGCTCAACGGTTGGGGCGCCAGCTACGGCGCGAACCAGTCCCTCTCGCCGCGGGAGATGTCAACGGGCCACACCCTCATCAAGGCGAGCCTGCTGTTGCAGGTTTTTGTGATTATGTGCCTTCTCGTCCTAGCCGTCACGTTCCAACGGCGCTGCGCGCACGCCGGCGTGGCGGGCCTGCGCGGGGTTAGGGAGCCGCTGGTCACGCTCTACACCAGCGTCGTGCTGATCCTCGCGCGGACGGTGTTCCGGATCGTCGAGTACTTTGGCGTCGCGGAGATGCGCTGGGGCCCGGACGTGGACGTTGCCGAGGTCCCGGCGGTGATCCGGCAAGAGTGGTTCTTTTACGTGTTCGAGGCGAGCCTGATGCTGGCCAACGCCGTCATCTTCAACGTGCGGCACCCGCGCAGGTACCTACCGGAGAACTGCACGTGTACCTCGCCGAGGACGGGGTCACCGAGGTGGCTGGGCCCGGGTGGAAGGACCCGCGGCCGTTTTGGGTGACATTGGTGGACCCGTTTGATCTGGCCGGTGTGGCACGAGGCCGGGATCGCAGACTGGACCCATTCTGGGAAGGGGAGCACGTTAGTGAGACGGGAGGCTCGGAGCATCAGACGGGGAACAAGGAGGCTGATGCCGTGTAAGTGTTTGGGCGTTGTTTGGCGTTGTTTGCGTGGGTTGCTTTAGAGTGTTTGCTGCAGTTTTCATTCGATCGCAATGCTTCGTGGTTTCATCGCTCAGGCTTACATTGCAATTAGCCTTGAGTACGCTGAATTCCTTCAGCGCTCAATAGGAGAGAGTATTTGGTTGTCACGGAGAGTTTCCCACGATGTTGTGGCGAGATGTCCAGCAACACGAGCATTTGCTGTTGACATGGCACCGGTAGCATTCGTTTCGAAACAGGGCTGAGGTGGCTTGGCCACAAACAAAACCGTCTGGTCAGACGTTTAAAGTTGGGATGCCGATGTTTCTGGACGCTGTCAGGACTCGTCTGAACTCCTCCCGCGCCCCAAACGAGGCGAAGGAGGCGTAGGCGCAGGGTGACGCTGGGGCGACGACGGAGAAGTGCTCGAGGTTAGCAGTCCGTGCGATAAGAAAAGCCGAAAGGGGAATAAATGAATGTATGGTTTGGCTTCGAAGGTATTGAACGACATAGGGTTGTCCATGTGTGGCCGTGCTTGATGGTAAATGCAGCCCGGATCCTATCCAAGTGCGATCGATGGTCGTGACGATGGCGGTCGGTGTGGAGACTTGGTGGACAGCGAACGCGTGGCACGATGAACGACGGGTTGCGCAATGCTAGTAGAGACACGGTCAAGGTCGGCGACGGAAGATATTCTGAGTGGCATTCGAAATATGGAAAGCTACCTCGAATCAGAGAAGCAAAGAGGCGAAGCTCATTGGGCTCCTTCGCCCTTTGGGTGAGGAGGGTTCCTGAGCGCCTGAGAGCGGTCTGGGGGTGGGAACCATCAATGTGGCCCAAGGTATCCAGGCTGCCGTGCATGGAGGTTCAAAAAAAAAAATTCGGAAAAATTGAAGGAGGAGAAAAAAAATCTCTCCGAAGGCACAATACACAATACCCCGAACCGGATGCGAGTGTTGGTATTGAGGATCGGAGGACGGTGGCGGAGGCGGATGTGGGGGTTTTCGGTGGAGAATTAGGGGCCGAGCCGGCTACCTGGAGCAGAGTGTGCCGGATTGGGAAGGGGACAAAAATAGAGAGGCTTGAGCCACCCACGCCACCTTTGCCCTCGCCAATGCTGTCTTGTGTGGCTGTGGGACAGACAGACACACGTCGGGCATATACCTTACGTAAGGACCGAGGATTGAAGTACCCCAGTGTCACGCGATGGGATATGTCTTGCTGATTGCTCTTCGGACAATTTGTGATTTTGACAGACGCCGGCACTTAACAAGAATCCAAACAAGCTCCCTTGGGGGGGCTCCTTTCATTATCGCCATTCCTTTCCATCTCCTTGTTTTGGGGGGTTAGCGAGGTACCGCATGTCATTGTCAGCGGACGAAGCTTGGATTGCCGTGCAGCGGTGCGTTCCAACTCACATGGACGGCCGGGTCATTTGGGTGCTGACCGGCCCACCCGTGGAAGTCGGCTTGGAAGATTCCATCGTTTATTTGCATCTCATCCAAACCCTGACTGCGCTGTGCCTGTCGGCCTGTGGATCGTTCGCCGTGTCAAGACTGTGCGACCCGAGGGATCGTTGGACCAAGGGGGCCTCGGCACGAGTACAGCATGCCGCGGTGAGCATCTTGGCGGCGGCGGCGGCCCCAACGGTGGGTGGAGGTATTTTCCAGGATCGATATCCTACTTCCACAAGCGGGTAACGCGAAGGCGGGCATGCACCGGGTTTTAATATGGCTGCCTGGTTGTCGAACCGACTGTACCTGTGCGACCTCAAGAGGGACCGCCTTGGCCACGTACCTTAGTTGTCGAACCGACGACGGTCTACTATTACAAGACGCGGTTCCAAGCAGCCACAGATGAGGGGAACGATTACCACAAGCCCCCC
>NWBT01000046.1:3648004-3714637 GCA_003386485.1 Colletotrichum lentis
CCATCACTCCCCGGTGATTGGCGGACTTGAAAAAGAATTCCCCTGGTATTGAGTGGAGTGGTGTATTGTGGCTGACTGGAGGGACTTGGGGAGGGGGCAAATGTTGCCGCCGGCTAGCGAGAACTTCAACCTCTGCTTGCCTAGCTCATTACTTTTCAGTGTGGCACATATCTCTTGTCTGAAACACGGGTTTGTGATGGCAGACCTGTAGCCATGTAGCGAGCTTGGTGACTATCGATGCCGGGCCCGAGAAGCGGGCCGAGGGAACTGATGCTGTTCACTAGATTATACTACATAGTAGTTTGAGATTAGTGTGGAAATGGCAAAGGGGACAATGTTGTCGAAAGTCTCTGGAAAGGCTTGCGTGAGCGTCCCAATGACCAGGTAAGGATGGGTCTGGGGATCCGGGATGGACCCAGGGCATCGTCCTATGGGCCCTCCAAATCCGTACGAGCCCTGGCTTCCTGATACCCTGGCACCCTGGTCTCGACTCTCCCGCAGCGCACTCTAGCGGCGTCATTCTCAGTCAGCCGCTACCAGTGCCGCAACGGAAGTCCACTGGTCTATGTACTACGAAGCATGGGCGGGGGGTTGAATGCCATTCCTTGGAATTGCAGGTTGGTTTATGTGGCTTTCTACCGTATTTGGGAAATTGTGCCCGGAAAAACAACTCTTGGTGCCGGGTGCTTAACGTCGTCGACGAAGTGGACGTCTACACAGATGCTCTGTACACTACACAAGAGGAGAGGAGTATGTATTGTATGTATATCGCAAGTAGGTATGCCACAGTGTACGTACCGAGACATGGAGCCGTGGAAGGAGGAGAAGAAGAAGAAGAAGAAGAAGAAGAAGAAGAAGAAAAGGTACGTACCCTCAAGAGTCTCTGGGAAACATACACAAAGTACGATGTAGACTACAGGTCGACGGCCCTCCAGGGTTTCTCATCCTTCCAACATCTCCAAGCCGGACTAAGCCCCTTCTCCATTCCGCCCTTTTTCTTTCCATGTTGCTGTGCAGCTGCACTCTGCTGCAGTCTTGCTGGCTGCTGCCCGCTCATTTCACTAAAATTTCGTCTTCAATCTGGGAAGGGAATTCCGCGCGGGGCCCAATTCCGCACCCTGTCCACCCTTCTTTCTGCCTTGACCAACGCCAACAAGCCGTCAGTCACGACAACAGACGCGGCACAGACGCGGACAGACCGCCATCGTGATCCCCCCCTCCATTCTTCGTCTTCGCCCTCGATCTTGGCATGCTCCTCTGGCCGTATTCGGGCCCCATCCCGCCTTGAACTGCCCATCTTGCCTGCTCCCACTTTTGAACTGATGGGAGAGACAGGCAAGGGATGGGTTAGATCAGACTTGCTATGTAGCTCTGCCGGGTCTCTTCTTCCCTGGCTTCGGCTTCGGCTTCGGCTTCGGCTTCGCCCTGAACATTTCATTCGAAACTGGTACGGTGTACCTATTGCGCCAGACGAACGAGGCGCCGAGGGGCTGTACTTTGGACAAAGTCCAAAAGCTAGGTACCTACCTACTTTACTTGATGGACAGAATCCGGCATTCGGGACGTGCTGTGCATCAGACCAACTATGTAGTGTACACTACACACTACATTGCCTAGCAGCCTAGGTACCGACGAAACCTACCTTCCTGATCTCACCTTGCCGCTTGTCAACCGCCATTAATACCCACAAGATATACGGACGGTGAATTTTTTCTTGAGGGGTGGCGCGTTGTCTTATTCTGCTGCCTCCGCCGCCCTCCACCGTCTCGACTTCGCCTCCCCTCCTCCCACCGCCGACTGCCGCCTCGCCCGTCGCGGCATCATCACCTTACATCAGATCAGGTGTGCTGGTGCCACAAACCCCTGCCCCCGCCGGCCCCTCCTGGCGTCCTCCTCCCCCGTCCTCTCGGACACCACACCCTGCGCCGGCTTTGCTTGCTCGAGACTCCCCTCTTGTGGTCCTGGGTGTTGGGTACAACCAGACCCTGTGCTGGGCGGCGTCTTGCTGCTTCCGCCACAAACCCCCTCATCCTTCGAGTTCCTCTTGGCCCTTGGGGCCGCCGCTCGCCCCCGCCTGGTCTCGACATTTCGGACGCACTCATAATATCATATCTAGTCGTTCCAATTTCCGTCGCTTCTTCCTCCCTTGACTTATCCCGGCAGCTTGACCAAACCAACCGCGCCTACATCTTTCAGACGCTGAATCGCAGCCACGTCTGATCGCCCATTTCCTCCCCAGGCATAGCCAGCGAGCCAGTCAAGTCAGCCTATACTTACTTCAAAGTCTCATTCTACCTAAGCTACCCTACTGGAATTCTGGCTGTCCGTTGTATGTAGCTTGGTGCAACATATCACACATATGTACCTTTTACACTAGCGCCCAAGCCCAAGCTCGGCCCCGTGTACATCCATACATACATACGTACGGGCACTGGCACTCACTACCTTACTTTGCTTGGTGTTCATTCGATTGTATCTCCGCTTTGTCCCTATTTCCACGCTAGCTCAGACCGCCGTCGGCTCCACGGCACCCACCCGCTCTTCGTTCGCCTCCCCGTCCTTCATATCAACAAGAGACGCGCCCTCCCTTCCCCCCCCCCTTCGTCATGAGTGCGCTCTGGAGAACAGAATCTATTCCGTCTCAGATGCATCACGGCATGGCCCCAGATTCGAGCCGTCGACCCCAAATCTTCGTTCACTTCGAGTTTGGGGTCTCCTTCTCGCCCGGGCATGCTCCAAATCAACACTCCGTCACTTATGCCTCTCGGGGCTTTCGCGATCGAGCTCAGCACTTCCCCAGACAAGTGCCACCTCCGAATACAAACTATTTGACAGAACCTTCCTTTCAAGCGAACCAACCTCCACGGTCGTCGCCACCTGTGCAGGAGTATTATCAGCCTCCGACCCAACCGATGCTGTCGCAGCACGCACCTAGCAGACTGTCTCGACAGGAGAGTCGGTCGAGCTCATCACACGAGAGGGGCAGTTCTGCTCCTCCACCATGGAATGACAGTCCCTGGGATGCTGAAGCCGACGCTCTTGGTAGCTCAGCGCTGCCGCGTCAAAGACCTCGCGCCCAGCATGCGCCTGATTGTTGGAAGGCACTGCCAGAAGTTCCCTCACGCTTCCGACTCGGCGAGGACGAGCTGCCATGGTCAGCCTCATCGTGGCCCGGCGAGCTCGGCATGCCGGACGATTCCGAAGTCGACGACTATTCTTCCGAGGTGTCCTTGAAATTCCGCGACGTCTCCACGACGAAGACCACGCCGGGTTTCAATGACAGGGACGACCCGGGGCGGAGGCAAGAGCTCGAGGCGCTCTCTGCAGCCATGATGACGGTCGACAACGGCTTTGAAAATCAATGGTGGTACCAGGGAGAGCGGCAACAGACAATTCCGCTGGCACGAGATCTACTCACATCCACGGCCCATGGTACCACCACAGCGACTGCGCAGGCCTTGGCTCAAACACCTATTCAAACACCTATGCCACCACCCAGCCACGACAGCAGAGATTCCATGGGATGGGCCACCGATCAGGGCGGCTCGCGTGCCGCCATGATGAGCGGCACCTCGTACAACCCGAGTATTCTGGTCTCGCCCATGTCCGAGTACGCAAGCCCGCGTATCCACCGCTCCATGACCACGAGGTCCGAGGAGCTATTCCTGTAAAACGATGGGAGGTTTCAGAAGGTTTTGGCCACGAAGAAGAAGAGGGGGGAAAAAAAACGAAGCACGGCGTACGGGTTTTTTTTTTTTCCATCTTTATTTAGAAACGGACTATGGCTGCTCTGGGGAGGCCCGTCGAATGCATCACGCCCGAGTCTGGACAGCTGGACTCGGTCGCCCGATTGTGGACATTGAGAACTTTAGGCCATGTCATGGAGGAGGAGGATATATCCCATACTGCAAAACCTTGGTATCAAACTGGGCCTGGCGTGTTACAGATGACTCGCTGCTGCCGCCCAAATAATATTTCTAATATTCAACCCTCTCGCTTTGCTTCCCCATGACACCTTGTTCAGTATATGAAGTAACCCTTGGGCATAATTTCGGGTTCCTTTGCGATAGAACGACGTTCGGACCTTTCCATTACCGTCTATATTAACACCATCAATCATCGCGCCTCCCGGGCTTTGCCGTCATGTTTGTTTTCGGACGTCATAACCAGCATCTGTTTCTTGTCACACAACTTATCAAGAGACACTTTCAACGCTGGTAGGCTTGCTTATTGGGGCTGTAACGTTTTGCTCAATTTCCTCCCCTTTTTTAGAGCACCCACTCCCCCTCCCTTCCGCTCCTCCGCCCACAAGCTGCCAGG
This sequence comes from Colletotrichum lentis, assembly GCA_003386485.1. NCBI lineage: Eukaryota > Fungi > Ascomycota > Sordariomycetes > Glomerellales > Glomerellaceae > Colletotrichum > Colletotrichum lentis. The sequence goes on from NWBT01000046.1 coordinate 3,652,325, forward strand.
GTAACCTCTTCGGGTCTTCTGTTCCGTCCCGTCAAACGCGGGGGACTTCGAGGGAATTCAACCCTTCTAAGAAATGAAATTCTCAGCTTTATTGAAATTTGTTCGGGAAAAAGTCTCGCTCAAGTTCCATGCGGTCGGTCAGTCATGTCGCGATCTGAGCATATTGTCCCCCTGAGCCTTAAACCTTGCCGTGTAATCCTGGAGGGTCCAGAGAGAGTTCTCAAAAGTTTTGACATCCAAGCCATTCCACTTTTAATGTAGGTAGTCGCGATACATTGCACAGGTTGCGATGTCCCTCCGGCCGCGACGGTTGGTTGCGTATCAACAGGCGGACCAGCAAGCGGGCTTAGCTCTTGCTCTACACTGCAGCCTTCGGCTGGTGCTGGCTGAAGATCTCAAGAAGTGGTCATTCGACTGACTGCATATTCTCTGCAACAGAAAAAGAGAGAGGTGCGGCCCGACATGGAGCAGAGGAGGCGCTGCAGTTTAATTCTGCTGCCTAAAGGCGAGCATGTGCACCGACGGGGGCATATTAGCACTAATAACGTACACGTTGGAAAGGATTCGGGCTTGATGGAGCCCTTCTTTCATGCTCGATTACTCCCCCCTTGTTAGAGGAGGAATGGCTTGGCCTTTGGGCGGTGCGACTAAGTTCATTGCGTGGCCCGTTGCCAATTATGTGTGGGCATGGTTGTTGATCCTGCTCCCACTCGGGAGGGAGGGTTCGATGAAGTCGGCCAAAATTATAGGTCCGTGAAAGGATGCTGAACGGCTCCCAATCAGGAAAAGAAAGAGAGAGCAGACCGGCATCTCGAGTCGGATCTTGCTGTGCTCTGCCGACCTTCGAGTCGAAGACGGGAAGCGAGACAATACGGACCAGGCGGTCCCCTCAAAACAGCGACACACGCATATCTCGTCTATTGATGAGCTCCAAAGTCCGCAGGAGACTGTAAATCCACATGAAAGTCCCATCTAGGAAGGTATTCTTAGTACGCGCCGACTCAAGGGGGGGCAGACGACATAACCCGCCATCACCCAAGTGCCTTTTCCGTCGCCCCAGCCTTCAAGCCAACCCTTGGCTCCGACTGCAACGGCACAACCATCCCGCCCGCACACAGCGCGCCGCTCGTCATTGCCGGCGCAACGGCCTTGACGATATTCCCGCAGTCCCCGACCGCGTACACGCCCGGCACACTCGTCTCGCCAAACGGCGGCGTCGTCTTCACGTCCCCGTTCTCCGCCATCTCCAGCCCCAGCTGTTCGGCAAAGGGACCGTTGACCTTTGTGAGAGGCCCGTGGGCAAGTAGCCTCTCCGTGACCTCCTCTCCATTGTCCAAGGTGAGCGTGACGCCGGCGGGGTGTCCGCCCTCGTCTCCGCCGCCGACGCCGGCCATGCGCATCTTTGCAATCCTGCGCGTGTCGGTCATGAAAGGATTGCCATCCATAGCGGCGATCTCCGACGCAAGAGAGGAGTTCCCGTGTGTGTAGATTGTGACTTTTTCCCCGAGGGGGCGGGCCATGTGTCCAATGTGCGTCGCCATCTTGAGGTTCCCTGTCATGCCGAACGCCAGGACGCCGACCCTCTCAGCCCCGCGCTCCTCGAAGCCGTGGCAGAAGAGACAGTGAAAGATCCCGTGGCCCCAACAATCCCCGTATCCCAGGATGTCGGGCATGATGTCAGTGACGCCGGTCGCCAGTACCAGCCTCCTGCCGAGCCACGTCTTCCCCTCGGCGTCCTCGGCGCTGAAGAGCCCTTCCTTGACCTTGGACGTCTTCAAGACCTCGACGTCGGCAAAGGTCACGCTCTCGGCGTACCGCGCCTCGATGTCCTCCCTGGCCTTGGCGCGGAAGACGGCGGGCGGGACGTGGTCGAACCCCAAGACGTTGTGCATGGCCGCCGCGCGGGCGTTGCGGTACAGGCCTGAGTCGAAAAGGACCGAGGTGTATAGCTGGCGGGAGAGTGCGGTCGCCGTGGCGAGGCCGGCGGGCCCGGCGCCGATAATGAGGACGTCGTGGAGCATTGGGACCGAAGGCGTTTGGTTGTCGTCTGGGGGAGGAGTGGAGGAACGAAAGGGCCGCCGAGGAGTGTCTGGTATGAGAAGAATCTCACGCAAGTGCGAGAAATGTGCACTATTACTTCTGTTTGCTTGTACTCTAACGACGACGAAAAGCAGAGCGGTACCAGCCAGAGAGCACGACTTCCAGCATTTATACTTGTGGGATTGGGATCGAGTGCGCCGGCCTGGTTGACGGGCGGAGGCGTGGGATGTCTCCGAAGATGTAGAAAGTTGCCGAGATCATCGGATCCGATGTGGGGCCATCCCGCCCCGGCGAGCAAAAGTCTCCGAGGAAAGGTGCCGACGCGGGGAGCACCAGAAAACAGAGTATGAACACACCCGAGTTCCTGTCACCTGCCCTTCTTCGTCGTGAATGCTACGGCCCAGCTAGGGGGGGGGGGGGGGGCTTTNGATAATTCCCGCCACCATGCTGTGCTGCAACAGGACTCTGTTTCACCCATCGGACTGTAAAAGCTACTGGAAATGCTAGTGAGGTTTTTGCCGTAAAGAACAGCGCCATATCCGTGGATGCTCTCAGAAAGATGAGTCGTTACGTTCGGGTCATGTCATGCTTGCCTCTGTGTATAAGCTCTACAGCCTGTGACTGTTCGCATTGCGCCGCAATATTTATTCACATGTGCTTGCAAGTCGAACGGCAGAAACAAAGGGTAGCCATGCATACGTGACCAGATAGTAACAAGCTATGGGAAATCTCAACCTTAAGAAGGGCCAGGTAAAACGGTACCGCTGCATTCCAGTTACGCCAGACTGCAAGCCCACACTAACCGCTCTTTGCCGAAGCGGCAATCACCATCCTCCCCCGGCTCCCCGACAATAATCTCCGGGATGTGACTGACTTCCACGTTCTCGATATACAAGAACCTCTCTGTGTCACACCCGAACTCCTCGAACCAGCGAAAGTTTAATTCTTTGCTATAAACGACGTGCCGATTGGTATTCTCGAGAACCTCACGCTCGAACTTCCCCTGACTGTCGCCGTCCAGGTCTCCGGCCCCCGACTGTATCTCCATGGCACTCGCGCCCTCTACAGCAACCAGCACACCCCCGGGCCTTACCCGCCGTCCAAGCAGCTCCATCATTCCCTTTGGGTCTTCGAGATGATGCAGCGCCATGGATATTATAACCACATCGAACCTCGCCTGGGCGGCCAGCGACCCGTCAGCCGTCAGGTCCCCTGCGACGGGTGTGAGCCTGGGCGGGCGAGTACCCCAGCCTCGCCGCGCAGTCGTTGAAGCGGCCCACGATGGCGGGGGCGACGTCGATGCTGAGGATCTCGTCGACGAAGGGCGCGAGGGCCTGGGTGGTACAGAACAGCCACACAAGTCAACGGGGATGCCCGTGGATGGCAACGTTCGGACAGGGAGATCGGAGCATACCCAGGAGGCACAGCCATAGGCACAGGCATAGTATAGGAGCCGGACGGGGTTGGCCGGGTCCCGTGGCCGAGGGCCTAGGTTCGGCGCCTGCGTGCGGAGGAAGCGGGTGAGCTGATCGACGACCGTCTTGAGCCAGTCTTGTTGCCAGAGAGGTGCCGACGTTGGCGCTGACATCTCTGTCAGCTACGCTCCGAGAGAGGTCTGGAGGGATGGGTTGCAAATAGCGGTTAACAGACTCCCAGAAGACGCGGTTCAGTTCCGCGAGGGATGGGGGCTGGGCCCGGGCCGAGGTCATGGTTGAGGGCTGTGGTTTGGTTCGTAGGTTTTGACTGTAATAGCTCTGATGTGTTTCTTCTTCTTTTTCTGTTGAGATAAAAAAACCCTTGGAAATACAATCCTTATTCTTGCGGACTTATTCTCTTTATACACTTCCACAAGGTCTATCCTCCTCTTTTGCAACATCAGTATATTCATTGGAACACCGGAGAGCATTCGGCAACACTCCTTCCCGCCTTTCCAGCGCGGCTACACTGCGGAGACATATCACTACTCTCAAGGTGGACAGACGGGCACCAAGGCCCGGCCTCATCAACTCATGGCGGTCACAACGTTTGTCCAACAGGCTCGATGGCAGCAGGCCGCTTCCGACCCTCGCCCATCTCATGCATGACCCACTCGTACACGGCCCACTGCACGGCGTTGACGACGAAGGCCCGCACGCTGCAGATGGTAAGGCCCCGGAAGAAGACTCTAATGCCGCCTTCACGGTATGCCTCCCTAGCAACCTGGATTGCGCCCGCACGCTTGCGCATCTGCTGCTGCGAGCCGCGCGCCCCAAGCAAGGGCGAAGCTTCGGCGGACGAAAAGGCCTCGAACGCCTGAGTCTGCACGCGGGTCTTTATGACGTCGAGCGGGAAGATGCTCGCCCACGTCGCGATGCCGGCGAGCCCTCCACAAAGAAGGACCTTGGCGGCCTCGTCGCGCATGTTAGTCTCGTTGACGCCGTCGCCACCGCCGACGCCCATCCAGCGCGTGGTGAGCTCGTAGGACCAGAAATAGAAGCCGTAGCCGATGCTGTCGCGGAGGGCCGTCACGACGCCGCCGAAGTACAGGCCCCGTATGCCCTCGGCGCGGCAGACGTCCTTGGTGATGGCCCAGCTCGAGGCGGGCGGCGAGGACAGCTGGGCGCGGCACTTGATCAGCTCGGTCGGGGTGCTCACGACCCAGGTGGCCAGGCCGCCGACGGCACCGGCAAGCCAGGTGGTCCAGAGGCTGGAGCGGACGTCGAGAGCGCGGTTCAGGGCGGCCTCGGTGCGGTTGTAGGATACGAAGAGGAGGGCGTTGAGGGCGCCGTAGCCGAGGATCGGGGCGGCGGAGCCGGTGACGAGAGAGGCGGGGGACTCGAAGTGGCGGAGGTACGAGGAGGTCGCGGCGAGGGATGCCGGGGTCGAAAGCGGCGACGCGGGGGTGGCGGCGGGGGTCGGTCGTGCCTGGAGGCGGACCTTGAGGAGGTCGAGGGGGTTGCCGATAATGATGCCGACGGCACCGCTAATGTAGCCGGCCCAGAAGTCGGCGGACATGGCGGGACGATAGGAAACGGGACGACGAGGTGTTGGGGGGTTGTGGTCGGGGTGTCGACGGCCAAGAGGTATGCCGAGATCAGCGGTCGTCGGCGTAGAGGAAACTGGACTCGGGGTCGCGGTAGTGGTTAACCTTTGCCTGAGCGACGGCGATTCCGGTGATGATGCCGAGGTAGGAGAGCATCCATCCGCCGCCGGCTACAGCCCAGAAGCGGGCATTCTTGAGGGGGTTCGGATTGGGGGTGCGGACGCGGGTGAGGTACTGGTAGTGCGCGAGGTGAACGAGGACGGTGCCGCCTAAGATCGGGGTCCAATTGTCGGCAACCCAGAGTGTGCGCGTAGACGGTGGGCGTAGGAGCGGGGTGGGCGAGGAGGAGGAGGAGGACATGGTGGTGTTGATGCGTTCAGGCCGAGGGAAGGGGGGAGAGAGCGGCCCGAGGGGGAGAGCGGGGNGTTGCCGGGGGCCGGTTCCGAGTCCGAGTCCCGTTGTTTCTCGCTTGCGTTGCGGGCCGTAATCAGCTGGCAGGCTCCTTTCGCCAGCTGGTGGAGGCGTCAGGGTGAATTGAGCATGTGAAGATGGTATGGATTCTCGTTGTTGCTGATCTTTAAGAAATTGTGGGTGAGAATGATACATTATATATCCGTATATTCCAGGAATCGACCCGCCACCAATCCATGTCCACCCCCCTACCACCATCATTGGTGTAACCTTGCACGACCGCGATCCGGGATCCAACCGCTTTACCGCGAAGCACACACACTTGACTTGGTTACACCCAAGACCGCCCCCCAACAGAGAGAGAGAGAGAATTAACAGCATTGCAGCATTGCCAAGTATCCGTACCCGTCCATCGTATCATTGAACGGCACCAACACAACATCATAGAGGAACTGAATATACATACATACAAGTACAGACGCAAGAAACTCAGCAACAACAACGCCTTCGCCAACGCTAACCTCGCAGTTCACCTCGGTGACCCTCACTGAATACATATATCCTCCCACCGCGCACCTTCATTGACGGCCTCCCCGTGCATGATGCCATGCACGTACGCCTCTCCAACCAGCTGGTAGCAGAACGGCCCAGAAACCGACGACACCGGCATCTCGCGAAGCACGAGGGGTGACGGGCAGCCGGACACGACCCAGACCCCATCGCCGTCCTCCATCGACTGCCCGCCGAGCCCGAGATGCCCGCTATCCATCAGAAACGGCCGTCTCTCCCATAGCGTCTCGAACGCGAGGTTGACGTAGGCCTGGCACCGATGCTTGAAGCTGTCTGACACGCTCTTCACCTCCCTCTCCTTGTCGCACTTCTTGAGTCGCTCGAGGTAGCCCATGATCTTGCCGTGCGATGGCACCGTCTTGCTGACGTCCGATGCGGCGAGCTTCTGGATGCTCTCCAGCCGTGCGAGATACTCGGTCTCGTTGGCCCCCTTCTTCACGGCGCAGTAGACTTCCCATGCTACGTGGTCCGTGATCCAGTGGTGGAACGCCTTTTGTAGACTCCCGGGCGCCGGGTGTTTGAACCCGTCTCGGTCGGCGATCAACGTCCGCCAGAACGCCTCTACGCGGCACTGCCCCGTCGCTTCGTACACGGCGTCGCATTGCAGCAGGAAGTCGGCCCATTGCGCGAAGCTCCCGTTCGTGGCGACCTCCGAGTAGACCGTGCCCAGCAGAGAGACCGTGCCGATGCAGAACCCTTTGACGTGCAGGAGTTTGTCGTCGGTGATGCGATAATTCGCTGGCGCCGAGCGGCATGCGTCAAAGTAAGCTACGCCGGCCGGCCACCGCGTCGCCAGCAACATGGACGGTCCGTTTGCCGAAAAGTCCGGCACCCACGACGGCAGACCATTCATCTTCTTGACCGCATCATCGGGGACCGCCGTCAGCAGCGCGAGGTTGTCGCACTCTGCCATGATGAACGTGGCCGTTTCCGTGTACACCGTGACCGCAGTCGCGTGTTTGCAATAGTCAGGTTCCAGCCGCTTTCTTGGACGTCCGCTGATGTCGAGGAGCAGATTGAGGATGCCGAGGAGGCCAAACACCTGGTCTCGGGGGTCGCTCGCTTCGACCCCGATGGTCAGGTGGAGCATGAGAAAGAGCAGTGCCCCCGCCGTCTTGGTGATGCTCCTCTCGCCACGGTTGCCCGATGCGCCAACCATGTGATCAAGCGTCGTGCTGTCCCAGCCGTCGAGCTTGCCGTGACGACATTTCTGGATCGCGACGATGCCCGCGGAACTGCTGCCGGTATGGACGTCCTTGATTGCGAGACAGCTGTTGTCGTATAGAACCTCGGAAAGCTGTTCGTAGAGGCGGCTGTCGCACAGAAAGTCGGAGCAGAGAGCCACCGTCTCCCAGGGGATCACGTCGTCGCCCCAGATCACACACGCATCGTTAGAGAGGGCGACTTCCTGGACGACCCAGACGCGGTCGAACCACTTGCGGTCGAAGAAGGAGACAAATGCGTACCAGACGGCGTCCCGTATGTCCTGCAAGCCATAGCGCCGCAGCGCATCGTGGCCGAAGGCGGAGGTGCGTGGGTCATACTCGAGCTTCTTCCGGGCGTTGTCGGCCATGGTCTGAATTAGTCTAGAGACGTCGGCCGGGTGATGGTCCTCGGTCACAGAACCGAGCCAAATGTCGACTCGGGCGGCCCCCTTGTAGATGTGGTCCATGATATTGATCTGCACGGTACGCTCCGTGTCGTCGGCCTGGTTGATGCTGATGGCGTCGATCCAGTATAAGTCGCATGACCCACGGGCTCTGATCCAAAGCAGCGCATCATGTAAGTTGGGGAATACGTCAAAATCACGGTCGTCGAGGAGGACTGTCGCCAATTCCGGCTCTAGAGACTTGTCGTTGTTGGGCATGGGCGACCCCCAGGTATAAGACAGAGCTCGGTAGGCTGGAAGGTCGGCGATGGCGTGTTCCTCGAGTGCAAGTCGCAACGGGTCATTTCGAGTGTCTCGGCGGGTTAGAATGCGAACAAGGCGAATGGTCTCCTTGCCGATGGAGCGCTCGTATTGGAACCTCGTTCGGTCACGAGACGCCATTTTTCTCGGACTGAAGAGGGAAATCCCACGGGGATGGGATGTCGACCGATGCAGGCAGAGGGTCTCTTCATGGCTTAAAAGGGTCTATTTTGAAGCACCTACGAGGACATGTCGATCGGTCAAGATGGTATCGCGACTAAGTGGGCCACGCATGACCACCAGGACATCATCAGCTGCATCTTTTTAGGACGGAGGCTAAGACGACACCAACTCTGGCTCTCACACACACTCTTGAATCGCGTTTGTTCGACTGGTCAATTCTTCCTACTCTCTTGCAAGTTGCCACACACGCGGCGCTGTTTTAAACCATCTTGATCATCGCAATATGACGACAGATTGCTCGATTCGTTCAGTTTAACCTTCCTTGTCTCACCACGTATGAATCTCGTACATGTCATCCATCATCCTGTAGGTTGGTAGGATGTGTTTGTATATTGATCACTGATGTGGTTGTGTTTTCTGCGGTAGGCGGGTAGATAACTGCAGGGTAACTACGCTTACTCTTTCCCGCTTCCAGGGTAACTTTGGGTTTCTTCCAGGGTAGTATTCCACACAACAAATTCTCCGCACCGTAACATCGGGCATTCGAAGCGTCGGGTGGCGACATAAGCGGGACCAAAGGCGGAGCAGACCCACTCCCTCCTCTCACCACATCGGGCGCTGATGCCTGGTGCACGTGCCTTAACTCGTGACATCGTGTTTGAGTGGCGACGCGGGTTGAGTCGCGCTTTCCCATGTCCCCAAATCAACAACCTTGGACCGGGAATCATGCCTCTCTCTCCATCTTCGAGCGCCGCTCACTCCCCTGTTTACTGAGACGGATACACCCAACTGCCCGCTTAATCTGCCCTCGAAGGCTTGCAGAAGCTTCAATCGTGGTCCATCATGTAAGCGGCAGTGGTTATCTTATCTTTCTTTCAGCTTACAAGATCTCACTGACCCCTCCCTCCATAGGACTGTCGACGTCAGCGCCACCCCGATTGCCAACAAGGAGAACATCTCGGCCAAGCGATACTCTACCCCTCAATCTGTCGACAAGCTCCACAGGCCCTTCAAATGCCCCGGATCAGCGGCGAGGACCGTATCAGCCGACAGACCGGCCCGGAAGAAGAGAAGGGTTGACTATAAGGGCGCCGATGGATCGACCGACGCCGACAAGCCCTACACCAATGCCGACAGACTTGCCCTTGCCAACCGCGATGCGAACAAGTTTCCAGTATTTCAGGCCAAGGACAAGTCGGCAGTCTTTCGCAAAGCCTTCTCAGTACCCCTGATCAACAAGAACTCGGGGGCCTACAATCCCAATCGACCCCCTCCCACCCTTGGCCTTCGTACCGGTGCTACTTTCATCGCGAAGCCATTGCATGACCCCAGTGGCGAATTTTCGATTGTGCTGTACGACCCGACCGTAGACGACAAGCCCAAGGAGCCCGAAAACAAGCAAGACAACAAGGATGCCGAGGGTGAAACTAAGATTGACGCCCCTCTCGTCCACAAGAGTTTGGCAGAGATCTTGGGGATAAAGAAGAAGGTCGAAGGGGAACATCCCCGAGTTCCCGTCGTCATCGACCCGAGACTGGCCAAGGTCTTGAGGCCGCATCAAGTCGAGGGTGTCAAGTTCATGTACAGATGCGTCACTGGCATGATTGAGGAAAAGGCCAATGGCTGCATCATGGCCGACGAGATGGGTCTAGGAAAGACGCTTCAATGCATTACCCTGCTTTGGACACTTCTAAAGCAATCCCCGGAAGCTGGAAAGGGCACCATTCAAAAGGCCATCGTCGCGTGTCCTTCCAGTTTGGTCCGCAACTGGGCCAACGAGTTGGTGAAATGGCTGGGTGCCGATGCCATTACGCCCTTTGCCATTGACGGAAAGGCATCGAAGGAGGAACTGACTCGTCAGCTGCGCCAGTGGGCCATTGCTAGTGGCAGAGCAGTCACTCGGCCAGTCATCATCGTGTCTTACGAAACCCTTCGTCTCAATGTCGAGGAGCTGAAGCACACAAAGATTGGTCTCATGTTGTGCGACGAGGGTCACCGTCTCAAGAACGGAGACAGCCAGACATTCAGTGCCCTCAACAATCTCAACGTCACACGGCGAGTCATCCTGTCCGGAACACCCATCCAGAATGACCTGTCGGAGTACTTTTCCCTGATTAGCTTCGCCAATCCGGACCTGCTCGGCACTCGTCTAGACTTTCGTAAGCGGTTCGAGCTCCCTATCCTGCGCGGTCGCGACGCCGATGCCGCCGAGGCCGAGAGGAAGAAGGGAGACGAGTGCCTTTCCGAGCTGTTGGGCATTGTGAACAAGTTCATCATTCGCCGCACCAACGACATCCTGTCTAAGTATCTGCCCGTCAAGTATGAGCACGTCGTCTTCTGCAACCTTGCCCCGTTTCAGCTCGATCTATACAACTATTTCATCACCAGTCCGGAAATTCAGGCGCTTCTCCGTGGCAAGGGCAGTCAGCCCCTTAAGGCTATCAATATCCTCAAGAAGCTGTGCAACCACCCGGATCTACTCAACATTGCAGATGACTTGCCCGGTTCAGAAAATTGCTACCCCGATGACTACGTCCCCAAAGAAGCGCGCGGCCGAGACAGAGACGTCAAGCCTTGGTACTCGGGCAAGATGCAAGTCCTCGACCGCATGCTCGCACGCATCCGCCAGGACACCAATGACAAGATTGTCCTGATCAGTAACTACACACAGACTCTGGACCTGTTTGAGAAACTGTGCCGTTCTCGCGCATACGGTTGCTTACGCCTGGATGGCACCATGAACGTCAACAAGCGTCAGAAGTTGGTCGACAAGTTCAACAACCCCGACGGAGAGGAGTTCGTCTTCCTCCTCAGCTCCAAGGCTGGTGGTTGTGGCCTCAATCTTATCGGCGCCAACCGACTGGTTCTTTTCGATCCCGACTGGAACCCCGCCGCAGACCAGCAGGCCCTTGCCCGTGTGTGGCGTGACGGCCAGAAGAAGGACTGCTTCGTTTACCGCTTCATCGCCACCGGAACGATCGAGGAGAAGATCTTCCAGCGCCAGTCCCACAAGCAGTCCCTTTCTAGTTGCGTCGTCGACTCCGCCGAAGATGTCGAGCGCCATTTCTCCCTCGACAGTCTGCGCGAGCTGTTCCAGTACCGCCCCGGTACAAAATCGGACACGCACGACACGTTCAAGTGTAAGCGGTGCAAGCCCGATGGCCGGCAGTATATCAAATCGCCCGCCATGCTGTACGGCGACACAAGCACATGGAATCATTTCGTCAACGAGGCTTTGAAGCCGATCCAGGATCTGTTGCTGAGGCAAGAGTGCGGTGAGCCCGAGGTGTCGGCGGTGTTTCAGTACATTTCGCATTAGACGAAGAGCTTTTGTTTGAAGGCGTGCGTCATGACCAATGGCGAGGTTTTGTTCCTCTTGTTTTTGCTTCTACGGAGAGAGCCGGGAGATCGTGTTTGGTCATGTTTCGGAGTTGATGTGTTCGGATGGCAATGGCGTTGCGGCGCAAAGACGCCCACTTTGCTTTACAGACCGGACCTTATCAGAGGTTCGCACAAATAGATGATTTAGCTACAGATGCCACACTTCGTACAATTGACACGTGGAGAGCGTTTGACGTCCTCCTGAATCAAAAACAAATATCCATGAAACTGACTTCCCTTTTCTGTCTCTTAAAAATGTACAACTACACAAGAAGCCATCGCCCTTCTAACCGGCACTGTCTAGACGTCTAAAGCTCGTCTATCACATGCGTCTTCTCCGCAGGCGGCTCCTCCCAGTTGCGGCTCTTAGTATTCTTCTCCTCCTCGGCGACGTCGGGCTTCTGCTGCTCGCCCTCGCCCCCGCCGCCGACATTGTTCTCCTCCTTCTTGGGCGCCTCGACTGGCAGGCCTTTGCGCTTGCGGTCGAGGGCCGCAATCTCCTTGTCGTAAACGTTCCACTCAGGCACCTGGCGACGGGCGCGGTCGAGCTTGGGCTCCTTCGTTTGCGGGTTATTGCAGAGATCGATAGTCTTTGCGTCTTTCTGGCTCTCGTCGGAACACCACGTCTCGCACCACAGCCACTCCTGCGGAAGGCTGTGGATGGGGATCTGGAATTGCATGTGGTTGGGCAGGTCCTGGTCGAGGTTGGCCAGACTGTTGGGGTCGGCACTGAGGGAGTGGTAGGTCTGGCGCAGGCGGTCGCCAGCAGCGAGCTCACGGAAGCGCCGGAGATCAACAACGTACAGCGCCGAGATGTGGTAGGGGTTGCCACGCAGGTAGTTAGCCCAGTAGCCCTGCTTCCAGAAGCGGAAGCCCTCCATCTCGGTGCGGGAGTCGCACATGGGCGTGAAGCCATAAGGCTTGCCTTCGAGGTCGTGGTTGACGAGGCTAATCATGTCGGTGCGGACAATCTGGTCGGCGTCGACGAAGATGACCTTGTCCAAGGATAGCGGGAAGAGCACGTCGAGGAAAAGGATCTTGTAACCCCAGATCTCGCGCTGCTTCTCCTTTTGCTGACGAAGCCAATGAGGCCATTTGAAGGTGACCATCTCGTACTTGAAACCGTATTCTCTGGCCATGTGAGGGATAAAGTCCTTGAATGATGGAGAGAGGAACTGTTCGATGAACCAGAACTTGACCGTGTGCTTGGTGTTCTTCATGACGCTGACCATCATAATGTTTAACATGCGCTCGTAGAGGTGGCCGCTGGCGACGGAGAAGATGTTGATCTCAGCGTGCTCCTCATCGGATGCAGACTTTTTCTTGCCCAAAATGCCTTCAGCGAACTTGAGACCGCGACCAACGATGCTCTTGTCTTCAGGCTCAGCCAGAACGTCGGCCTCTTCTTGGCCCGGCTTGCGCGACAAACGAGGATATAGCGTCGTGCCCTGGAAGTCCATCAGAACCACCTCCGTACCTTCATCGCCTGGCACGGGAGTCCACCCCCTCGCGCCAATACTATCGATCGTGTAGATATCAGAGCTTCTTCCCTGCTTGAGCTGGATGTTGTAGAAACCCGGGTTGGCCTTGAACTGGAAGTACCCGAGGTTGGCCATGATGATGGTATCCGCGAAGTGAGGCTCCTTCTCGGTGCCCAGGACAAGCTGTGCACCGCGGGGGGGTTGTGACTGCCCGCCCTCGCGGGAGTGCCCTTCTATGAGGATGCTTTCAAGCTCATACGATGCGTAGACATTCGACTTGATGGAGCTCAACTTGATATTGTCCGGGTCGTGCAATGAGACTTTGGGCGCTACCAGCCACGACGGAGGTACATCCATGCCGGCATTGAGAAGAGCATCGGAGGGGAGGCCCTTGAAAGATGCTTCGAGTGCCCGCACCTTACCGGCCTCATCGAAGCTCGGCTCAGACTCCAGAACATATCGGAAGAATCTCTTGACGGGCAACTCGTCAATCTTATCCTTTGGGTTGAGGAAAAGCTTCAAATACACGCCGTCCAGTTCGGAGACAACCTTCAAAATGGGTGCCCATCGCTGGGCCTGCTCACTGGCAGGGTTCAGAACACCTACTATGTGAATGCTCGAGGCCTCCGGGTTTCCAATTTCGATAGCGGTATAACTTGAGTTCCAGGTGTCATGGGCGCTGACGCGAAGAGACGGCGCAGACTCGAAGATGCCAGCAGGCAGGTCGGAGATAGTCGAAATTGCAGTCACTGAAGTAACCTTGGCAGCGGCCAGAGGTCCAGAGATTTTGTCAGTCAGACCAAGTTCATCCACCGCTGCGTAAACGGGGAGAATGCGGGCCTTCTGTTCAAACTCCAGGAGGTACTGGAAGTCGTCGGCTTGGAAGGGCTCGGCCCCGGTGAAGGGTCCAACCACCCGTCCGTTTAGGATGAGAACGTTGGAACCGGGTTTGATGGCAGCGAAAGACAGGAACTCGTTGAGGGCTGCTGTGAAGATTCCGTCCGGCTCACCGGAAGCATTGTCGAGGATGCTCCTTATTTCGGAAAGAGACTCAGCCTCTGTGAATTTATCGCCGCCATTCTTCAATGCCGCATTTACAGCGGAAGCTGAAGCTGGTGTCAAAGGATTGTAGACAACATCCAAGCGGACGCCAGGGTTGATTCGGCGGAACGCTAAAGCCGAGACAAGAAGATCGGCACCCTCATCGGAAGTAAAGTCACCCACGACAGTCAAGACCGCCCAGTTCTCCTTGGTAGACTCAGCAAACGCCTCAATGACTGGGACTTTTCCAAAAAGGCTGTCATGCTCGGTGTAAATCTTGTTGACGTCCAAAATCTTGAGAGACTTGTCATCTTCCGGGTAAATGTAGGTATTGCGGCGCTTGACGGCCTTCTCAAGAAAGAAGTCGGGGACCCACCCTTCCTCGTCAATCGTGCCAAGATAGACAGCTCGCTGGATTGACTGCAAGTCATTCGTAGCTTTCATACTCATGGCCTGCAGCCAATTATTCTCACGTGGGACTGGAATGCCGTTGATGAAGACGGGTGGGATGGGGGTGTTTGCGTTTAACCTCTTTACCCATTTTTGAGCAAGCTTCACCACGTTGTCGAGCTCCTCAGACCGCAGCACATCGTCAAAGGGGAGCAGCTTGGATTCTGGAAGCGCTTCGCGATCCCTAGTTGCCTTCTCGAAGACGCTCTGGTCCGGTTTCTCCGTCTTGGAGTCCTGCATGGCGGCATCTAGATAGTCGATGAACGCCTCCAGGCCGTAATTGTCGAGGAGGTAATAAAGAACCTTGCTGATTCCAACAGCATCTTCAGTCGGCGTCAAAGGGACGAGACCGAACCTGATCGGCAATTTTCGCTGGATGAAAGAGTTAAGCTGAGCCACCACATTGAGATCCTCGATTTTGGAGAAGTCGACAGGGACGATGAGGTTGAAAATATCCCGCTTAATGGGAGGTAGCTGACCGGGGTAGACACGCTGGAGAAGCTGGGATGAATCAGTTAAGAGTAACTCAAGCAATCATTAAAAGAGTAACTCAACACTTACCGACATCAATTGGCCAGGAAAATCCTTGTATCGCTCATCTTTTTCAAGATCGTTGAGGAACATGATAACCTTTTCCTCCTCTGAATCGTCCGTCCAGTCAAAGCGTGGGGGCTCCTCGTCGGCCTTCGACTCAGCGACCTTGGGATGGCCAAGAAGAGACACTGCCTGGCCTCCGGTGAAACCAAGATCGCGCACGCCGTCGATAAGCTTGCGTTCGCGTCGAAGCAGGTCAATGATTGTAAAGGCCTCGATCTGACGCTCAATAAGCTGCACTCCATTCATCCAGAGAACGTTCATGCCGCTAGGAACAAGTTGTTGTCGGTTCAGTTGGTGTTCGGCAAGGAAATCGGAAGAGACGTTATGAGCGGCAATTGAGGTCGAGAACTTGGGGAAGTCTTGCGTCAGTCGAAGCAGAGCTTCAAAAGGGTTCTGGCTCTGCATGACAAACGATGCGGCCTTGAGACCAAGCTCCTGGAGTTCGGACTTTGCCAAAGGCTTCAGGTCAGCCACTTCACCGGCGGCATCAAGAACCTCTTCGGCGTTGACGACTTTTTGGGAGTCGTCGTGATGTGCCTCTCGGTCATCGATGACGATATAATCAGTTCGCTTTAAGGCCAGCTCAACTCCAAATCCGCTAACAGGCAGAGCTTCCTCGTAGCTACCGGCGCGCTTCGTGTAGCGAAGACGATATTCGATCTCGCCGTTGCGGGCCTTCTGTACCAAGGTGCTGTGGAAAGGACCAAAAGCAGACGAAGTTGGGTCGGCGTATAGTATAGTCTCACTGCCCGATCCCAGGACTCGATCAAAGGGCAGGACCTTTGCCCCATCCAAGGACGACTCCTTCGGGGTGTCTAGCGACGGGGTGCAGTATTGCTTTCCTCCCAGCTCCGCCCAGACTTCGCAGCCATCCGGAGTATCGGATCCAAGCTTGGGCTCAACAGCAGTTCGGTAGTATTGGTAGTGAGCTTCGATCCGGGGCGCAGCAGTCCTCAAGGAGAGAGCCAGCTTGAAAGTGGAGAGCGCCTCAGGAGCAATAATGTGGCCATCGTCGTTGAGAATGTGGAGGAATCTGTCGTAGACTTCTTTGTCGGTCTTGGCTTCATTGAAGTATCCGCCAGCGATGCGATCGAGAAGGGGGAAGTACGCGGTTGCGTTTTCACCCGCGGCAGTCTCGCTAAGGGGCAAAGGTCAGCCGAACTGAACAGACCAAATAAAAGGTGTTCCGAGTCCAAGACAATGCGGCTTACAGCAACTCGAGAAGGTAAGGTCCAGACGGGAAGGCGGCCTTCATGTCCACCGTCACCGACGAAACGGCAAGGACGTTGACGGCTGCCCACAGAGTCAGGGCGAAGCCCATTGGCAACCGTGATAGGCGCATCATTGCGAAGGAGGATTTGCAACGGCCGGCGCAAGGCTGTCCTCCGAAATCGTGGTTGCTTTCAGTCGGTGTGTAAGAGGACAAGCAAGTCGTGGGTTTGTTTTGGGTAGTAGAGATGGTATGTTTCGAGAAGCACAGGAAGCTAAGCTACTTCTTGAATTTCCTCGAGGTCGGCAAAGAGGCAGCGGCGCCTATGTGTCTGTGGTGTTTTATCGCCTCTGTCGCATGGTTGTTGCCAACTTGGAGGGGTTCCAGAATTTCGGGTAGACTACTTAGGTCGGTTTCTCGCTGTAGGTGCAGAGCAGGTACCTCTTCTACTACCTAGGTATCTATGTAAGTGCACGCACGTTTGCCGCCTTCTGAACAGATTGACAAAAGAGCTGTATCAAAGAGGACTAGCGTCGCCTGCCCCAGGGATCTTACTGTGTAGCTCCACGGGGAAGGAGTCAAGGGCGGCAGGAAACGGACCTACTGGAGGGGCAGCTGCTTATGTCATACCGGCCAGTTCCACACGTCTCTTGGGTCCTGACTTGAACTGGGGCAGTCAGCAAACAGCCAGGCAGGGAGGTGTTGCAAGGGAGGACGAGGACCAGGCGGTGAACTCGCGGAGACCGGCAGAACTCTGATGCGGGAGCTCCTGTCAATCGGCACCATTGGGACCCACAAGGTAGCCCACACTTTACAGATGGCCACGAAGCGGAATTGTTACTAGGGGCTCTGAGACGAGGAAGTGGCCTTTACGTATCTCTCTCTACCTTGCCGCCTCGGATACTTCTACGCATCCAACCCCTTCACCGCGCCCTCACTTCGTGACCCGTGAATGTCATTATCCTCCTCAACTCCAGCTGCAACCTTTCGTGGTCGGTAAGCTGGCCTGCACTCGAATCCCATTCCCTCCAGAGGTGCCGCCCGTTTCCTCTTTCGCTGGTTGCTAGCAGCTCCGGCTTCACCTCCCCGCCAAAATGCAGGCCTCCTCGGGCATGTTGACCAAGGTATGCCTCCGTCCCCTCCTCGGCGCATTGGGTCGAGTCTCTCATTCCATGCACTCGATTGCTCACGTAGGATACAGTTCGAGTCCAAGTCCTCCCGCGCTAAGGGCATCGCCTTCCATCCCAAAAGGTGAGCGACCTTGCAGCCCACAGCTTCCCATCTTATCTCCAAGTGTGCCTGCCCCCTTGCTGACGCACAGCTTCTAGACCATGGATCCTCGTCGCGCTTCACTCCTCCACTATCCAGCTCTGGGACTACCGCATGGGAACATTGATCGACCGATTCGAGGAACACGATGGCCCGGTTCGAGGAATTGACTTCCACAAGACGCAGCCCCTCTTCGTGTCGGGAGGCGACGACTACAAGATCAAGGTCTGGTCCTACCAGACACGCCGATGCCTCTTTACATTGAACGGACATCTCGACTACATCCGCACCGTTTTCTTCCATCACGAGCTGCCATGGATTCTGTCCGCCTCCGATGACCAGACCATCAGGATATGGAACTGGCAAAATCGCTCCTTGAGTGCGCCCATTCCCCATGAGCCCGTTAACGCGCCTGAGGACTGACTGACCTTGCTCTTGCAGTCTGCACAATGACAGGACACAACCACTACGCCATGTGCGCTCAGTTCCATCCCAAGGAGGACCTCATCGTCTCCGCCTCCCTCGACCAGTCCGTCCGCGTCTGGGATATTTCCGGCTTGCGCAAGAAGCACTCGGCACCCACATCGATGACCTTCGAAGACCAGGTCGCCCGCTCGAACCAGAACCAGGCCGATATGTTTGGTAACACCGACGCCGTTGTCAAGTTCGTGTTGGAAGGCCATGACCGTGGTGTGAACTGGGTCGCATTCCATCCCACCATGCCCCTCATTGTCTCTGCTGGCGACGACAGGCTCGTCAAGCTTTGGCGTATGAGCGAGACCAAGGCTTGGGAGGTCGATACTTGCAGAGGGCATTTCCAGAACGCATCTGGCTGTTTGTTTCACCCCCACCAAGACTTGATCCTTTCCGTCGGCGAAGACAAGACCATCCGCGTCTGGGACCTCAACAAGCGCACCGCTGTTCAATCATTCAAGCGCGAGAACGACCGATTCTGGGTCATTGCCGCCCACCCTGAGATCAACTTGTTTGCCGCTGGCCACGACAACGGCGTTATGGTCTTCAAGCTCGAGAGGGAGAGACCGGCATCTTCGGTGTACCAGAACAACCTCTTTTACATCACCAAGGAGAAGCACGTCAAATCGTACGACTTCCAGAAGAGCATTGAGAGCCCGACTCTTCTGTCGCTCAAGAAGCTTGGCAGCCCCTGGACCCCGCCGCGAACTCTTTCCTACAACCCTGCTGAGCGCTCCGTGCTTGTTACATCTCCCTCCGACAGCGGGTCTTACGAGTTGATTAACCTCCCTTGCGATGGATCCGGTGCGATCGAACCTACGGAGTCGAAGCGTGGCCAGGGCAACTCAGCCATCTTCGTCGCGCGCAACCGCTTTGCCGTTTTGAACACCTCCAGCCAGACGATCGACATCAAGGATCTGTCCAACAACACGACTCGGTCCTTCAAGCCCCCTGTTGGAACGAGCGATATCTACTTCGGTGGTACCGGCAACCTCCTCATCATTACCCCGACAGCTGTTCATCTCTACGACATCCAGCAAAAGAAGAGCGTTGCCGAGCTGGCAGTCAACGGTGTCAAGTACGTGGTCTGGTCGAACGATGGTCTCTACGCCGCTCTCCTGAGCAAGCACAACGTTACCATTGTCACAAAGGCACTTGAGCAGGTCAGCACTCTACACGAGACTATCCGCATCAAGAGCGCAACTTGGGATGACGCTGGTGTTCTGCTGTACTCGACTCTCAACCATATCAAGTATACGCTCCTTAACGGTGACAACGGCATCGTCCGCACCCTCGACCAGACTGTTTACCTGGTCCGCGTCAAGGGCCGCAATGTGTACTGCCTGGACAGAGCGGCAAAACCCAAGGTTCTTCACGTTGACCCGACCGAGTACCGATTCAAGCTTGCGCTAGTTAAGCGAAACTACGAGGAGATGCTTCATATCATTCAGAACTCCAGTCTCGTCGGTCAATCCATCATCTCTTACCTCCAGAAGAAGGGCTACCCCGAAATTGCTCTGCAGTTTGTGCAAGACCCCACGACCCGTTTCGAGCTCGCCATCGAGTGCGGAAACCTTGATGTTGCCGTTGAGATGGCCAAGGAGCTGGACCGCCCTAAGCTGTGGCAAAGACTGAGCGCGGAAGCTTTGGCCCATGGCAACCATCAAGTCGTCGAGATGGCCTACCAAAAGCTGAAGCAGTTCGACAAGCTCTCCTTCTTGTACCTGTCTACTGGTGACCACTCCAAACTTGCTCGCATGGCCAAGATCGCCGAGCACCGTGGAGACTTCACTGCAAGGTTCCAAAATGCCCTGTTCCTCGGCGAGGTTGAAGACCGAATTCAGATGTTTAAGGAAATTGATCTTTGTAAGCTGAAGCCGCACACAGCTTTCGCTGTTCTATTCCTCTTCTACAAAGCTGACAAACCCTAGACCCGTTGGCGTATATGACCGCCAAATCTCACGGCCTTGAGGAGGAGTGCCAAGCCATTCTTGAGGCAACTGGTCTCACGGAGGAGCAGCTTGAAACCCCGACTATCGGAGAGGCGCTGACGCCACCGAAGCCTGTGGTACCCACATTCAAGGCCAACTGGCCCACAAAGGCGACCTCGCAATCGGTGTTTGAGAAGGCTCTGTTGGGCCAGGTTGAGGGCCTGTCTTTGGAAGACGCGCCTGCCGCTGCCAATGGCTTCGACGATGCCGCCGAAGACGACGGTGCTGCCAAGAAGAACGGCAACCTTATCGATGCTGACGATGAAGAGGATGCCGCAGGCTGGGATCTGGGAGATGATGTCGTTCCCGAGATCGAGGGCGACTTCGTGAACGTTGACAGCGCAGAGGCAGGGGGCGCGGGCAGCAGCGAGGCCGATCTCTGGGCTCGCAACTCCCCTCTTGCCGTAGATCATGTTGCGGGTGGCTCGTTCGAGTCAGCAATGCAACTGCTCAACAGACAAGTGGGAGCCGTCAACTTTGCGCCGTTGAAGCCCCGCTTCCTTGAAGTCTACCAGGCATCAAAAACATATCTGCCGGCCTCTGCTAATCTTCCTCCGTTGGTCAACTACGTGCGGCGCACGATTGACGAGACGGACCCTAGAAAGGTGCTGCCGATTGTACCTCGCGACCTCGAGTTCCTGGCTACCAACGACCTTCAGCAGGGGTACAACTCTATGAAGACGAACAAACTCGAGGATGGTCTCCTGGTCTTCAAGGGTATCCTTCACGCCATCCTCATCAACGCCGTGTCCAGCGAAAGCGAGGTGGCCGAGGCCAAGAAACTCATCACGTCCGCCAGCGAGTATGCTGTGGCTATGGAGATTGAGCTCAGCCGTCGCCAGCTTGGAACCTCGGGTGAGGAGCTCAAACGTGGTCTTGAGCTTTCCGCCTATTTCACCATTCCCAAGATCGAGGTCCCCCACCGACAGCTTGCTCTGCACAACGCGATGCAGCTCGCGATAAGGAACAAGAACTACGGATCGGCCCTCAGCTTCGCCAACCGCATCATTGCCAACGGCGGCTCGAGCAAGCTGACAGAAAACGTGAGTGTAGAATCATTGCCAAGTTCAATGCGCCAACCGCTGACTTTGAATGCAGGCCAAGAAGGCAAAGGCGCAGTGCGAGCGTAACCCCTCGGATGCCATTGAGATTGAATTCGACCAATTCGCCGAGTTTGATGTATGCGCGGCAAGCCACACACCCATCTACAGCGGTACCGCATACGAGGAGTGCGCCTTCGACGGTTCCAAATACCACAGCAAGTACAAAGGCACCGTCTGCAAGGTTTGTGAGGTCTGCGAGATTGGTAAGCACGGCAGTGGCCTGAAGCTCTTCGCGTAAAGAGCTAGAATAATAGTTGCGCACCCATGTAGGATGGGAAAGCTGCAGGAAGTTGCAGTGTGCTCGGTCAGACGGGACTGTTGGTCTTGGGAAAAGTTTACAGTAGACAGGCTGGAGTGCCTGATGAAAATCCCAGGCTTTTGATTGTTAGCAATAGTTTGTGGGAGACGAATATATGGCATCACTTGATCAAGCATGGCGTGCGCGTTTGAAAGCAGCGATTGGCCTGTTGGTGTGCGTACATTTGTTATCCGTCTGATCTGCGCAGCATGGCCAACTGGCCACCAAAGAGGTTTCGGTCCATGATATGGTTCCCGATGCAGGTGGGCATTACTCATGAGGGGGTCGTAGACGCCAAGCTTGGATTCCGGTTTCCGTGGCCCTTATCCATAGCCCATCGCATAATATTAATACAGTAACAACGCCGCCCGCCACCCCGTTGTTTTCTCTATCTACACGATGGTCTCGAGTTCCCTTGCGTAGCCGAGGGTGTTCTCTATCACCATCTGGCTCATTTCTTTATCGGTAGTACCGTCCTCGGCGGCGACACCCTCGGCGGTATCGGGGAAGAAGATCTGACCGTCCTTCAGAATCCAACCGCGCTGTTGGGCGAATGAAATGACGTCGCCCTCGGAGTCGAGAAAGAGCAGCGACTTTGCGGAGCTGATGGGCAGACTCGGGTAGGCGCGCTCGCTGCTCGAGGCGATTTCGGAGCGGATTTGGAAGGTGAGAATCTGGCGGTATAGTTGTTAGAACCACATAACGCTTTCTAAGTAGACGACTGGAGATTGATATACCTCCGAAAAGACCCCGTACTCCTCGCTCGGCACCTCACGGCTCTTGAGGGCGTTCCAGACGCGGTCGTAGCTCCCCTCCATCAACCACCTCTCGAGACGGATGGGGTAGCCGAGGTACTTGTCACCCTCCACGGCGCTGCTATCGCCACCACCCTCGCGGTTGGCGAGGCTCTCGAGCTCCGAATGGAACTCTGCGTAGCGTCCCTGGGTGAGAAGCAGGAGCAGGTAGAGGCCGGTGACCTTGTTGCGGTCGGCCAAGTTGGGCGAAAGGAGGTTTGAGGGAAGTTCGTAGAAGGGCTGGAGCTGCTGGACGTAGCGGGTGAAGGCGTCCGGTTTTTTTGCGCGGATGGAGGCGAGGGCGCCGTGCTCATACGTCTCGCGGGCGAGGGCGAGGAGCTGGGGCGACGTCTGTTGCTGTGCGGGGCCGGAGGACGGGGTGAGTGCGTTGAGCTGGAGGAGGTGAAGCTTGGCCTTGGAGAGGAGTGCAGAAGATTCGGCGTAGGGCAGGGAGGAGCCCTTGCCGCGGAGCTGGGTGAGGACTTGTTGGAGGTTGCGTTCGGCCATTTTGGGCTTGCTGCTGGGGATACCGGCTGCGGGGTGTGTATGTGTTAAGAAGCTCTGGCGGCGGCGGCGATGAACGTCAGAAACTATCAGAGAGAGTGTTATCTGTCAATCAAAAGTGGGATTTCCCGAGAAAAACACGCTGGGATGATTGATGTCGAGTGATGTCGTGAAAGTTAACGGGTGTGATGTTGATCGTGAGTGTTGGTGGTGGTGCTTGGCTGCGCAGGCTGAGAGGGCTGACGAAAGGCACCGTCAAGCTGGAAAGGTCCGTGCCGGGGTCGTCCTTCCACTGATGCGCTAAGCTGTTGAGAGCCTAGCCCACCTTGAGCTGCTAGTCACCATGGTTGAAAGCATCTGCTGAGTAAGGAAGGTGGTGAGGTGAGTGGGTGTCACGTGTTGCGGAACTCGGACAATCCGATGTGCAGAGTCTCCAAGCCAACATTCGCCTGCAACGGTTAACTTCGGTGGTAGACAACTGTTGACTATCATTTCGGCCTTCCTAGGACTATGAAATGTGAGGGCCTATGCATCATATCGACAACAGACGCATTCATAGAGAAAGACTTACATCGTAGGCAGCCCCACTTGGAAACTCTTCCGTCAGCCGCCGTCGCGCTTTGTCGCGCTGGGGGGGGGGGGGGNGGTTTGGTTCTTGACTTTGGGGTCTATTTCGCGCTTCAGTGAATGACAGAGCCTCGCTAAATTACAACTCTCTTGATTTAATTGATCAAATCGTTCTCCCCACCTCCATCGAACTGATCATGGAGCGCATCGACTCTCAGCGCCGGTTTGACCCCCTCTTCATTAGGAACCGTCTGCTGCTGGCAGTTGACTGGCCTATCCTCAATGGGATGTGGAACAAACACCGAGGCGTTGGTGGTCACTAGCGACTCATCCTTGCGGATGCATATGCCCGCTGTCTCGCCATCAACAATCTAGAGACTAAGCATAGGGTAATGCGACTTATCATGCTTATCATTGAACTTAGGCAGAAACGCAAGCTCCTGCATAACGTATCCCTTTGCTCTATACACTCCTGCAGACTTATCCTAGATTACCTTGCTGTTATCATTTATCATGATATCTACACCTTTAGGTGTAAAGATAGGCTTGCGCGCAAAGCTGGCCAGTAAAGCAGGCGCCTTGCTGTTGAGGTACGCTAGGAGCAACCAGCTAGACTGCAGGTCATCCTTGAATAGGCCCCAAAGATCGCCAGGAGCAACTTGTTGCTCTACAGTATGCTGTACGGCGACTCGATCCAGACAGTCCCGCCAATGTAATTTCCCTCATCGTCGCGCCTGCCGATGCTGTCCATGTCTTTGAAGCACGCCTTCGAGGTGTCGGACGGGACGAGGTCGGCGAAGACCATACCTTGGCTCTGCACGAGGCGCGTGGAATCGCTCCTCTACTTCTCGGGGACACGGCGCATCTTGCATTGGGATTGGTTTTCTTTCTCTTTGGGCTTCCTTGTTGGGTGCTGATGTGGGCATGCTGTCACAAAAACGACGCCGTTAGTTGTAGGCAACAACTAACGCCTTATATCTCGTAACACACCCCCCAGTTTTTACACTATAGTAGGGAAACTAACGCTTTAAACCTTCTAATTAGGTATGTGTTGCTGAAGTCTAGGTGGTTAAATCTACAGATGATACGTGCGAAAAACGCCTAGGTTAGGATTCAAACCTACAGGTTAAGACAGAGACAGTGCGTTATTACTGCACTTAAAACCATTATGGCACAAATAGGTAAAGCTAGGCTCATAACTGTCACAAAAACGACGCCGTTAGTTGTGGGCAACAACTAACGCCTTATATCTCGTGACACATGCTCAGTAGGGGGCTTGGCGGGGGAGTGTTGAGTGGGCTGGAAGAACACAAGAAACTACATGGGAAGAGCAGGGCCAGGACATCATGTTCTTGACGAATTGCTTTCCGGATCGGACTTATCCTGTTCTCTCCAGGCCTCCAAGGCCATTCACCATCCACCAGGCCGCAATCTAAAATTGGACGATCTGGGGACGATCTTCACGCGAAAATTGCCGGTCACATACGGCATGTTACTCGATTCCTGAACCCTGAGAGATACGTTATCAAGGCAACACACATACGGTGCATAAAATCATTTGACAACACGTTGTTATGGAGCCGACAGCCTCATGGAGTTTCCAGATTCCGTTTCAAAGATGTGTAATTTCGGCCATGCGTCATACTCGACTCAAAGGCAGACGGACAGTACTAAAGCAGGTTGATCTGACTTGAGATGCCGCAATCCTCTCATTTGCGAGCTATCCACGGCCTTTTCATTGGTGACCATAATACAGGTGACTCTTTGGCATTCATTGAGGTTGTAATTACCCCTGGCACCAACAGGACGTCGTGAGGGTTAACTCAACTCTACAAGATGGGCGCTTTTCCATGCCGACTTGGGGAGGCAGGGGGCCAGAATTCCTTGTCTTGAGTTCCCTTCGCCTCCTAGAGGAATCTAACCCTGCGGCGACGAATCGTGGCGATCGAAATTATTCGAGATGCTCCCAGTTTTGCAACGCCGCAAGAGTAATCCTGTCAACCTTGGTATGTAGAAAGTAATACTATTCGAATGGTGCCTTTGGCTTTCCAGCAGTGTTCCAACCCAGGAGTTGATACTACTGCGCACCGTACAAGTTACTTTCACGCTTCAACGATTTGCCTGTCTATGCAATTCTCTGTACAGGTCACACTGGTCTCTGTGAACTGCAATAGATCTCCTGCTAGTAGTTGAGGGGGCGCTATCGCTGTTGCTGTTGCTCTTGCTCTTGATCTCACCTTGACTGCCATTAACAGAGCTACTCTTGGATATTGTCGGAATCGAACCTGCGACCTCGGGGCTCGGGATAAATCCGGCCCCGGCGGAAGTGGGTTGTTGTGGGTGGCCGTGCGCGAGACTGCCCCACCCGAGGGTGGGCCAGCAAGGGCGCCTGCCACCACAGGTAAAATACCCACTTCCTTCCTTGCAGCAGTTAGCTTGTAACCAGCAACTACAACCACAATCGAGACAACCCGAATATCACGAAAAACGTGAATTGCCTCATCTCGATAACAACCTTGCCCTGTGATAATACCAACAGATATAAAAGCTTTTATTCTAGTTGTGAACGTTGAGAATGGAGGGGGTTCAGCGTCAAGCGGGAGGATGTTATCTCGAATCCATCTTCTTCTTTCTAGTGTTTGCCAGTTGTGAAGACAGATGCCTGAACTGGCAACTTCAGTACCCCTGCAAGCAATGTATTAAAAACTACCCAGCATAAGTAAGAAGACAACAGGATTCCCTAGACATAAAGTTTTGACACGAAGCTGAGTGTCAAAGACCCGTAGGAACTCGGTACTCGGAACGGCACCCAACCATGACGAGTTCCGATGACGGCATACAAAGTAATTATATAATGTGAACTTAGCATGAAGCATAGTCTGAGGATGATAGAGAAGACGACTCGCCGTTCAAGATTTCCTTCGGCTCGTTTCAAGCCGAGTCAGTTCTGCACCAGACGCATACATCACGACATACCGAAGGCTCGTGAAGCATCTTCCCACCGTCGGCATGCCTTTCTTGTGAATCTAGAAAGTCTCAGGTTGTGGCAAAACAAGAACGCAGGTACCAGCTCATCGTCCCGAACTACTGTCCTCTCATCAGCATCAGCTTCATATCAAATCTTCATCCACCACGACTAAGATCCTCAACTCGGCCCATTCACCCATCATTTTAGCTCTAGACAGGGCCCTGTACCCACCTCCACAATGGAGACCAAGCACATCACCCCACCCAGGGCCTCCAGATCGCGGCGGCAGCCTGTTTCGCTGTCACTGCCAAGGCCAAGGCTTACTGCACCGACAAGGAGGGCGTGGCCTTTCCCCCGGTCGACTGCGACGAGAACAGGCAGGAGCATCATGACGACGGGCCAGGTCCCAAAGCGCGAGAAGGGCGTTGGTACACAGGTGGACATGCACTACTAGCTCAGGCATCACCCATACGATAGACTCGCTGCCTCTCACTAGTCTTGATGACGGCTACTACTTACGTATCATCTGATTTATTGAGACTGCATCCTTTGGGTACACTAGGAAATTTTACTGGTGAGCCGTTCCGGCCTCAAGGAGTAGAATGGAAGACCTCTGCCAACACTCACTACCTCACAACAGCCTAGGGGAAAATGCAGTTAAGCCTGGCAGGCTTGCTGCTTACATTGTTTGCCATGACTGATGATCGTGTCAAGAGGCGTACACGTTTTGGGAGCATACTTCATTTCGAAGTTGATGTGACCTTTGAGCCGGTTGATCCGAACTTGTAGTTAGTTCAGCTGACCCAACAAGCAACTGTGGGTTTTGTTTGACTGTTAGTTTGCCTTGCAATCCAAAGTGAGTCTGTTACTGGAGACATTGGACTAAGTAGCTCTGCTGATGGATACCAAGGTTTGTTGACGCGTGGTTGAGAACTTTGCTTGTGTTGAGAAATCGGATGGTGGATGAAACAGGAAGGGGAGTGAGTTTCCCTGGGTGAAGGCGAATGATACCCCCCCCCCCCGCTGTCAGATCCAGGACTGCTGGTTCTCATGCTCGGTAACTTGTGGCTATGTGCGGAGCACCAACAACGTACGGGGAATCGTCAAGACGTGTGCAACACGTATACAAACATCGACGAGTGGAGAAGGGAATGCCGGCCTGGCAGTCACAAGCTTGCGCGCGGCTTGAAGAAGGGCAGGATTGTTTAGCGCGCCGTCGCGGTAACACCGTAACACTAAAAGTTAGGTTCATCCCATGCCTACAACAAGGTTCAGGGGTTGCGGGGGGGAGGGGGGGGATTTCCGGGTTTGGAACTACAGTAACAGAGTATACATCGTATGTGTCGGATCCTATAGGGTGTTTGAGCGAGAGTCAAGGAATCATGGGGTTGTCCTGCGGCTTGGAGTCTACGTAGGGCGCTCCACCTCGAGCGAGCGGCGTCCAGCCGGGGGGAAGCGGAGCAGCGCGGGTGAGAACAAGTTGGACAAGGTTCAAAATAGGCTTGAATATGCAGGTACTACGTACGCGAGTGATGATGTGGGCCCTGTCCTCTCTCGACGCCCTTGTCGAGGTCTGCGGAATGGGTGGAGACATAGGGTACTTATCTAGGTAGGGTACCTAGGTAGCGTGCTGCGTGGGCAGGTGTATGATGTATCTGGATCTGTTAACTGCTGGTTAGGTTTGTGAGAAAAAAGTGTGGTTTTTTTTTTTCGCCGATGACTCTCACTCAGGCCGTTAGTTGGAGCCCATAAAGGTCAAGCGTATCTGGATATGTAGCGAGAAAAGGACCGAGTGCACAGCCCTAGCGGGGCTTGGGAGCAGGGCCCAAGAAGGGATTTTGCGCATAAGTAGCTTAGGGGGCAGCTTTCAGCAAGATCACAATATAGGACCTACCTATAAAGCCGCAGCTTGCTAGCCTATCCTCTAGACTCTAGTGCATGCGAACCCCAAACCACACCATCTCCCTACCTAACATGCGTTTCTTCTCCTTTGCCCTTATGTCCAGTCTCTTGGCTGCGACTGCCATCGCTGGCCCCATTGCCGGCCCTGTCAAGCTTAAGAGTCGCCAGGACTCTGATGTACGTCCTAGAAAGAAACCCCTCTGGAGATCCCTAAGACTGTTAGAACTAATGTTTTACTCTAGTGTGAAACTCAATGCTTAGCTTTGCCTAACGAGTTCGCTGTTCAAGATTGTCTTTATAATAAATGCGGCGTGTAGCTGTAGATAAGGATTATGTGAGTCCGCACAAATAGGTGGCTGCGTAACACTTTAGAAACATGAGAATAGTTGTGAGCAGCGAGCTGTGGCGAGATAGCCGAGGGGGGGGGGCGGCCGTTGTTGCGTGTCACGCTGTTGATGTTTCAATGTTTGGATAGCTTAGGGGGTACAGTGCCAGGTCAAAAGTCTGGTTACACCATTAAGGGTCACATGAAACTCACCCTATATTATCTAAGGCTGACAATTTATCTGGCATAATGTTTGGTGGATTGATTGCAGGCGTATATGTGCTGGTGTTGCCTAAGGCAGATATTGCCAGATATGAGTGGAATTATCCTAGAATCACATCTAGTTGATTGGATGGACATCATGTGACCCTTATTAGTGTAACCAGACTTTTGACCTGGGACTGTAGCTTTCAGTAAGATCACAACATAGGACCTACCTATAACGTTACAGCAGACAGTAACTGCTGGTTAGGTTTGTGAGAAAAAAGTGTGTTTTTTTTCGCCGATGACTCAGGCCGTTAATCGGAGCCTATAAAGGTCAAGCAGACTAAGGTACGTGGCCAAGGCGTTACCTCTTGAGGTCGCACAGGTACACACTATGGAAGGAAAAAAAAAACAATAGGAAACACAGTATAAGTGCTATACCTAGCACTGAAAACAGTATATGGTTTCTGTGGTGTTAAGAAACGCAGAATCATGAAAGCTTCCAGGACCATAACCACCCTGTTGACCAACCCTACTGCTTGAGGATATCGGAGATGCCATCTAGATAGGTCTATAAAGGTCAAGCAGACCTACCTCTCAAGCCGCAGCTTGTTAGCCCATCACTCTAGTGCATGCAAACCCCAGACTACACCCTCTCCCTAGGTACCTAACATGCGTTTCTTCTCCTTTACCCTTATGTCCAGTCTCTTGGCTGCGACTGCTATTGCCGGCCCCATCGCCGGCCCTGTCGAGCTTGAGAGGCGCCAGGCGGAACCCAATGTACGTCCCAAAAAGAAACCCCTCAGGGTAACCCCAAGACTAGCAGAACTAATGTTTTACTCTAATGTGTCGTTACATGCTTGGCTGAGCTCGGCAGGGCTGACCCAGGCGCCATTCAAGAATGTGAGAATAAATGCAGCGATTAGCTGTAAATGATTACGTGAGTCCGCACAAATAGGTGGCTGCGTAACACTTTGGAAACATGAGAATGGTTGACATTGTGGCTGAGCAAGCGAGCAGCGAGCTATGGCGAGATAGCCGAGTGGGGGAAGGGGGGCGGCATCCGGTCGAGATTGGCCATCCATCGGTTGCCGAATGCTGTAGATGTTTTGCAATAGGAGGCATGTACGTCGGTCGTCAGGAGAGGCAACACGAGATGAGTGGTATTGAAAGTGAGTGTGAATACCCGCGAGCGAGTGAAATGAGTTGTAAGAAGGGATTGCCACGAGGAGGCGGGACGAGTTGTGAGATGAGATGGGAAACGGAGGGGCGGGAAGTGCAGGACGCAATGGCGGGGGGAGGCCCCTGGCTAGGCTAGGTCCCTACGTAGTACTCCAGGCTGCCTAGGTACTCCGTACTGAGTCCGTTCGTCCGCGGTTTGCTGCTGCCCCGGGAGCCGGGAAACTACAGAAAAAAGAAGGGACGACGAAGGAGGATGAGATGAGCAGGCGGGCAGGAAAGAAGGCAGGAAGGACGGGCCATCGCTGGTATGTCCTACCTGCCGTTTTCCTTCCAATTGCCCTTCTCCTCCTCCTCTTCCTCCTCGCCTCTTCTCCCTCTGGCCCTTGGTCCTTTGAATGCTGTGAATCGTCGTTGGCTTCGTTTCCGACCCTGATACGGATACTCAATACTCATCCCTTGTCATCACCAACACAGCCCCCAGGCGCCGCCACAGCCTCTGCGTGGCTCGAACCCCAGTCAACCGCCGTCATCTCTGCCCCGAATACCTAAAAGAACCCATGTCCCAATAGACGGTCGACCTACGTATGAGATAGGCAATCAAACAAGAGATGGTCAACTACAAATCGGCGCCGTACGCGTGGCTTGGCCAGGGACTTGCGCCGCCAGATTCCGCTCGCGGCCTACCTTGCAACGGCAACGGTAACGGCAACGGCGGTGGCAGCGGCAGCGACACAAGGAGCGCCAGTGACAGTAGTGGAACTGCTGCTTCATCGGGATCGCATTCCATTTCCAAGAACCAAGGAGCCGACCAGGGTCGTCCTCAGAGACCAGCGCCTGGTGAGTGGAATCTCTCGTTTTGCGTCATGTTCACCCCCCTCGTCTCCAAAAGTCCATCCCTCTCGGGATCCCTTTCGTGGAGATCACCTCATTTCATCAAGCCGGTGGACCCCCAAATCGGAATTATTGCTGCTGCTGCTGCTGCTGCTGTTGCTGCTAGTGCTGCCGTCGCCGCCGCATCTATCTTCAGGGTCTCGACTGCAAGCCTTGGCCGTGGCATGTGGGAAGCGAAATATGTACATCTAAGCGCGCAGGGGGCTGTCTCGCCGGACATGCTGAATGGACTCATGTCACCACCCCTTTGGATGATGACGAGGCCTGGGGGCTGTTGTGCCTCCAACCTTACTCCCATTCTCCGTTTTCGACGAATGCTGCCACCAATTTGCTGCCCATGCTTGCAGGGCGAAATGGGCGACCGTACGGATTTGAATGGGAAATAAATACACCTGCAACGCTTGCATACTCAACTTTGTCTTCCATACCTCATCCTGGCCCCCCGCCCCCAAACTACCCTTCGGCACCTAATCCGAGACCAACCCGCCCCACCTTGCACCGCCCACACCAAAGTACAGACGGAGAAGTACAGAGTACTGCACTACTTAGTCCTCACCCCGGCTGCGGCTGCGAGTCCGCAGCAAACCTGCAGCGCCGTCAGCATCGACTCAGCAGTGTATAGCACCCACCCCGACAAAGCTTTGTTGTCCAGCTCGTCAGCTGGGCTGCAGTGTGCTTGCGCCGGTGCTGCGGCTTGGGGGGTGGTGGAGCAGTATCTTTCACAACGAGACCAACAACCCCTCCTTCTTCTCTATGACTTCCCTGGCCAGTTCCGCTTGGGCGAGCGAGAGGAGAGGGGAGGGGACTTCCCCCTCACATCCTGTTCCAAAGAGAGAAATGCAACTCTGGCACCTGGCACACCCCATCTGGAGATGTTCCGATGTTTCACTAGCCGACTCAGGCACCCTCGAAAAAGAAAGAAAAAGGGGATGGACGGGTAGCTTCTCTGCACGCTAAAAAGAAAGGGTCCGCCATCGAGAATGCCAGATGCTCTAAGCTTCGAACTGGACGCTCCACCCCGCTTCCGGCCGCCCTCACTGCTTTCACCTCGGATTCGAGACTGAAAGCAAGTGAAAGCAGAGACAGTACGGATAACAGCAAAGGACGAAGCCCAATACTGGAAGTCCCCAAGTCCTTTCCGACCTCAGCCGTGCGATTTCTTCTTCATTCTTTTTATTGCCCCCCTTCTGCGCCTCATCCTCCCCACTCACGACAGGACTCGTTATCCTTGCTTGGGTTGTTCCGAAGAGACAAGTCCGACGACCAGCAGCAGCAGCAGCAGCAGCAGCAGCAGCTGTAGGAGTGGCAGCAGCAGCTCTTTTCAGCGGCCCCAGAAGGTGGCCAGCGCCCTGTCAGCAACAGGCAAAGCAATTCTAATATAGCACCGCACACTCCCCAAAAACAACCCCCCCCCGCCGCCGGCGGCTCCAGCCAAAACGTCATTCAACTCAACCCCCGCTGACTGATTGCCTCCTATTTATGCAGCTGCACCTCAGCCCAAAATCACAACTGACGAGATGCCACAATTCGGCGCAACGTTCGTTCCTGGAGGGTTCGACGACTATTACATGCCCGAGGTCGTTGCGCCTTCGCCTCAGCGGTACGCGTATTCCCTCATTTTAATCTCGGCGGATCATTCATGGGCCCCTCCTTTCCCCCTTCGCTGGAACTGGAGATGGGGCCGTTTTTGGCGCCCATCCTATCTTTGTTCTGTTCTTCTCCCCTCCCAGCCGGGACAGCTTTCGCTGACTGCGCGTTTTGTCTAGTGTGACGCCCCAAGTTCCCCAGAACATGCAAAACGACCTTCAGCGCATGGAACTTGAAGCCCGTGAAGTCGATCCGAACCGAACCTCGTCCAGCATCGCCAACCGCCACGGCCGAGAGCCGTCGCTATCCTCGGTCCTTAAGCCCCCCGTCCCTGGCGCGCCGACTTTGCCACCGAAAGGACACGCCGACCCGCCAACCGGCGCACCCTCGTCCGACTCCTACACAGCCTTCCACGAGAACAGCGCGAGCGGCAATCACCACAAGATGCGGCCCAGCGCGGCGCCCTCGTTCTCTCCCTTTCCCAAAGTCAAGGGTGATAACATACCCCCGACCGACGAGGAAAAGGAGGAGATCCTGTGGAACGCCCGCGAGCATGTCCTGCACTCTAACAACGTCTCCATGCAGCTGTCGTGGGCCCGCGACACCTTGGCCTGGGCCGAGATCGTCATGGAGGCAAGAGCCAGAGACCCTGACAGCGGCCGCCAGACACCAAAGGTCGAGCACGAGTTGCGCGCCGACGCCATCAACATCGTCAACTACCTCGTGGGCCAAGAGCATCCCGAGGCACTCTTTATGAAGGCGAAGTGGCTCGAATTCGGCAAGTTTGGCTGCCGGCCAGACAAGCGAGATGCGTACACAAAGTACCAGCGCGCCGCCGAGCTCGGCTACGCGCGTGCTGAGTACCGTCTGGGCATGCTCTTTGAGAACTCGAACGATTATAACAAGGCTGTTGAGCACTACTATCTTGGTGTGCGACTCAAGGACTCGGCGGCTATGTACCGCCTGGGTATGATGAATCTCCTCGGTCAACACGGCCATCCGAAAGACTACCAGCGTGGTCTGGACCTTATCAGGGAAGCCGCAGACCTTTCGGACGAGGACGCGCCCCAGGGCTCCTATGTTTACGGAATGCTCCTTGCCAAGGACCTTCCCGACATTGACGTCCCCGAGGCACTGCTGCCCGCCGACTTGACGCTGGCCAAGATGTACATTGAGAAGGCGGCCTATCTCGGATTTGCCAAGGCCCAGTTGAAGATTGGCCAGGCTTACGAGCTCTGTCAGCTTGGGTGCGACTTCAACCCCGCTTATTCGCTCCACTACTACGGCCTCGCCGCCCAGCAAGGCCAGCCCGAGGCATCGCTTGGTGCCAGTCGATGGTTTCTGTTCGGATACGAGGGTATCTTCAACAAGAACGAGCAGCTTGCGTTCAAGTACGCTCAGGATGCGGCCAACGCAAAGTTGCCGACCGGCGAGTTCGCGATGGGCTACTACTACGAAATTGGCGTATACGTACCTAAGGACTTGCGTCAAGCCCGGTTCTGGTACGAGGCTGCCGCTGACCACGGCAACAAGGATGCCAGAGGCCGACTTGATGCCTTGGATCACGAGAAGAGCTTAACCAAGGCCGACCACGAGACTACAACACTCACGAGAATCAAGTCGCAGCATGGGTCTCAGCGTGGCAGGCGGCCCGACCGCTTCAAGGCGCAGCCAACCACTATGGCCACTGTTGCGGAGAATGCGCCGGTTACGCCCACCGACACACACCCCGGATATCCGGGTGGTTCGGCCAGAACGTCACCTCACCCGTCTCCGAGAGTACACCCCTCACCCGGGCAAGACCACGTTAACTATCCCGACCCGGCCCGGCCCAATAGTATGGGCAACAGGCCATCCGCGTTCACTGTCAACCTTGATTCCAACTTGGCAATCCGCCCCAAGTCGGCCGCTCCTTACCCCGAAGACGACCGCCCCGCGCCGCTTAACCTTAACAGACCGAAGTCGACGGCCCCTTACCCTGATGACGACCTCCATGGTCGGGGCCCCGGGCCTCAGTTGTCTCCTCACTACAACACTGGCGGCCGCCCTCCCGTCGGCCCCCACTCAGATCGACCCGGAAGCGCTTTTGGGATCCGTACCGGGCCTGGCGGTCCTCCGGGGCCACCAGGCAACGTTCGTGCTTCGCAGTCGATGGGCAACATGGTTCTCCCCGCCGGCTCAGACCCGCGCGCTCGTGTGCCAGTCGGACCGCCTTCCGGATATCGCCAGCCCAGCCCAGGACCCGCAGCCCGACCGTCCACGGCACAGCCATACCCCATGTCAGGCGGCCTTCCTCCCAATCCTGCCGCAAACAGACTTACCAAGCAAAACCCGTACGCCAACCCTCAATCCTCGCCGCCATTCCAGCAAGGGAGCTACGGACCGAGCGATTACGGCCAGCCTGCACCGCTCCCGTCACAGCCTGGAGGTTTTGGCCCGAGGACCTCATCTATCCCGCCCGAGCAGCACGGAGGGTACGGCAGAGGCGGTGGAGCGGTACCTCAGCGCATCGACTCGATGCCGCTTAGCCCTTCTGGCCAGTCGCGTCCTCCTCAAGCTGGTACTGGGCCGGCTGGTGCGCCTAGGCCTTTTCCAAACCGGTCAGACCTTGTCGAGCAGCCCGGTCGCACGGGCAGTGCGCCGCCGTCATCGCAGCCGCGACCCCAGCAGAAGCCTAGCCCTGCTCCCAGCGCCCAAACGGTGCCCCCTCCGAAGAAACAAGCGGCAGGCCAAGGACCTTCGACGTTCGAGGAGATGGGTATTCCCAAGGGCAAGGATGATTCGGACTGCGTGAGTACATCTGTTCCGCCACTGATGGAATCCCTACTGACAAAGTGCGTAGATCGTGATGTAAATTTTCCCTAGATACCAATTTCACTTGATGACATGATGCTTTCCAGCTTTGATACCGCGGTAGCTGGAGCGTTACATGTAGATAGACATCCTATTGGGCCCATAAGACGGCCAGGCGGGGATACACCAGCACCCGAGCAACAATTGAGTCATATTGATCACAGGGCACAGGACCGTGAGTGAAGCCTCCAACGTGTATCTGGTCCTATATGCTTGATCCAAACATAACTTGGGGAGCCAGCTTCTGCGGCAGCATACTGCCCAGCCAGTGGTGCGATGCAATCTCGCAGGCTTGTCCAGCCCTTGCCGCTCTGTAGACGCCTCATCAGCTCGGCGGCCCTCTTGTTGGCTGCGATGCGATGCCCTGGTCGGAGGCGAGGTCGGGCAGGTCGTCATGGAAGCTCCGGTTGGGCTGCACCTCGCGGAAAACGGCGAGAAGGTTGTTGATGTTGAAACGATCGGCGTAGGCGATGAGTCGCTCGGACTGGACATCAGGGGAAAGGAGGGCTGCGATGTGGATTCTGGGCAATGTCGACGACGTCGCAGAACCATTCTTCACAGTGTCAGCTTTTAAAGTCATAGGGACAAAGCTTACCAAAGTTCTTCGAACAGCAAAGGGGGATGTGGGGATGTGTGGCATGTGGTAGGTAAGGATCAGGATGGCTTACGAGCCGGGACCATAGCGACGAACTCGGGCGTTTACCGGCTTGCTGGTCGTACAGAGAAGAGTCAGTAAGAAAGGGAGGATTTAAAGGGGGAAAGGTGGAGGGGAGTGTGGACAAACCATCGACGACGTCGTCAAACGCGCCGATCTTCGGCGACGTCGTGGGGTGAAGCTCCCGGCGCCGTAGGTCTTGTCGAGTCGGCGAGCCAGCGGGTCTTGCCAGGGTCGTGGACGTTGCCGCGGACGGGGTAGCCGCGGGCGAGGAGCTGGTCGGCGATGTGGCCCGCGATGAAGCCGTTGGCGCCCGGTGATGACGATCCTCGAGCCGAGGGTCAGGGCCGGCGACGATTCACGGGGGGAGGGGGGCGAGTCGGACATTTTGTCTTCTGTCTTCTGGTGGTATCAGACTGCTATGCTCGCTTGCTGACGGTGTCGTGTTTCTTTCGGTAACGGGAGGGAGGGAGGGAGGGAGAATCGTGCGGCGCGGGGGGGGCTCCATCGTGTGCGCCTGGGGGAGGGTTGCTGGTTCGGAGGTCGTCTTCTATCACGGGCCTGTGGGAAATGGAAAATGGGAAAATTCCGTCCGGGGGAGGATCGAAAAAAGGGGGTTGTCGATCGCGGTGCGACGTGCTCGTTTCGCGAATGGCGAAGTCTGACGCGGGGGTTTCTGGTTTGTCAGAAGAGGGACCATCCCACCGGGGGGATATATCGTCCGGGGGCTTCGCGTCACGGGAAACGAGCGGCCTTTCAGCTTCACACCTCCCACCGGGAAAGCAGCTATTACTTGTTTACGACCAGCGGATGCTTTGCCCGTCACGTCTCGATGGCCGAGGCCGGGCTTCAGTTGAACAAGCAAGGCATGAGAGGAGACGGAGTAGGATTCACAAAAGACCCCCCCCCAATCCACCCCCCGAACTGGAGAGGGAGACGAGGAGGCCAGGTGGGAGCCAATGGTTGAAATGCGTTACCTGTCTGTCTGTCTGTCTGTCTTTCCGTTCGAATGGGGTTTGTTTGTTTCTACTATACAGTTTTGCCAGGACCGAAGGCTACGTTCCGTGTGATCTTACAACCGCCCAAGGCCTAGTCCATCCAAATGCCGGTATGCCAATCGGCCACATTCCAAATCTGCAACGTGTTCCGAAAGACACCCGAGTATCCTGACAACTTTTTTTTTGGTGTTTTCATTCCCTGTTTGTCTTGGCCACCTTTGCCGACCCTTTTCCAGTCCGGGTATATCCATCCACTTGGGTATATACGCTGCTCGTCTTGCTTTATGGATGCGTCGCAGCACTCGTCGTGTCATCAGTCATGTCGGACACCTTGATCCATGTCGGCTTCTTCTCAACCGTCACACTCGTATACTGCTAGTCGTCTTCATCCTTTCCATCTTCCCCTTGGTTGCCAGTATTCGTCTCGTCTCGTCTCCGTCTGGTCGACACTCTCCCACATCTTTGAAACGTGTAGGCCGGATGGAGTACAATGAGATATGGCCGTATACAAGAAACTCAGTGGTTCTTGCGTCGAGGCGGGGGAGTCGAATCGGTCATGGACGCGCAGGTGATTGTGTCAGCCGCCTTGTCGTTGTTCGAGGGCCTGCCGCGCTTCTTCTCTCCACGGTCAACCATGGCCTTGAGCGCGTCGCAATGCTCTTCGTTCTGCTTCTGGATCAACTCGAACTTGTTATCAATCATCTTGATGACGGCCAGCTCGAAGGCATTCTGTCTGTCGCTTTGGATGCTGTGCTGGTCCTGCGTCATCTTGATGATAGCTTGCTCAGAGGCGGCCTGTTGATCTTTGATCAGCTGGACGTGGTCGTCCAACTTCTTCAAGACGGCCTTCTCCAAAGCAATCAGCTTTTTATTCTGGGAATGCTCCAGGTCGTCAAACTTCTGAGTGAGGGTCTTCTCAAAGGTGGCCTCCTTGTCGCCAATGGCCTTGATTTCGCTAGACATGGTATCGAGGCGCTCAAGGAAGGAGGAAAGCTTGCTGTCGATAATCTTCTCGAATTTATCAAGGATTTCGCGCTCCGTATTTGCAGTGACAGTTTGACCGTTGAGGGAGAAGCCAGAGTTTCCAGCAAAAAGTCGCATGGCCACCATGTTGGTGAGATCAGCAGGGCTGAACGGCTGGCTCATCCATTGAGTGATTGGATAGGTAGGGGTGGGAGGAGGTGAAGCCATGGTGAGAACAGGAGCAGGCGCCATAGCAGAAGCCGGGGCGGCAAAGGCCGTAGAAGGAAGGGCCGCGGAGTCAGTAGCCTCGGAAGCAACGAGAGCAGGGCTGGCCGCGGTGTTAGCGATGGAAGTGACTGGATGAGTGGGAACGGCGGGTGCAGCCATGGCCGTCAGAGCCGGCGAAGCACTGGTTTGTCGTTGAACTCCGGCCTCTACTTGACGGGTATTGTCAACGTGGGCGGTCTTGCGCTTCTTCGCCTGGGGCTGGCTCGTCTCGGAGCGGTTCATCTTCTCGCCTTGCTTCGACTGCTGTTGCGTCCGCTCGTTGTCGCGGTGCTTCTCGATGGGGGGATAGTCAGAGATTTGAAGATCTCGGACCATGTCTTCCGGGGTACGGTCTCGTCCGATGGCGCTGAATGGGCTCGATCTCGCGACGATGGGGCTCTGCTTGGATGGAGTCGGACGGCTGGGGGTGAGTTGATGCTGAGAGGAAGAGGCAAGCTCCTTGGACTTGGCGGATAAATCAACCTTGGGGGGCAAGGGTTTGGAAGTCTTGTTAGCGGTGTGTGGGGTCTTTTGCAATTGGAAAGCAGAAGCAAGAGAGGTGGAAGAGGAAGGAGCCTTCTGTTGCTGGGCCAAAGGAAAAGAAGAAGAAGAAGAAGCCTTCTTCTGGGTTGGGGGTGGAAGAGTCGCCTGCTGAGCCGAGGATGCTGAAGAGGTGTCAGGGAGGATGTTTTTGACAACAACCGGGCGTGATATCAGCTCCTGCATGGAGATGACATGACACTTGCCGTGCATGTCTTGCCAGTGGCTGCAGGCCTCCCTGTTGTAGCCGTTGCTGACCAGCTTGAGCAGGGCGCTGTTCTCTCGGCGGAAGCAGTTGGCAATCATCCTGTTCTTGTGACTGCGGTCCAGGATGATGGCAGCAAGGTATGTGGTCTCAACCCATTCCTTGTTGCGCGCAAGGCACCACGCAATCCAGATCTGGGTGACTCTCTTGGGACCCTCTTGGAACTTTTCCCAGACCTGCATGTTTTCCTTTGACTGCTGCTCGGCAATGTTCATGATGGCCACAGCACTGCGGATGATGGGATGGTCGGGGCGAGGAACAAAGACTGAGCGGCTCATGATGTCCTTTGCCCATGTCTCAATCTGGTCAGCAAGGCCAATGTCGAGGTTGGGGTGAGTGAGTGGTCTGGTGATCAACGCATAAAGCCTGTGGATCTTGGCTGGATGAGCCAACTGGTTCTTCTGCCAATAGGTGTCGCGCAACTCTCTCTCCAGGCCATAGGTGTGCACCATCTCAAAGAACTCCTGCAGGCGGGTTGGGTTCCAGATGTCTGTTCTGATGAAGGCTTCAGACAAGAGGTAACGCTCTAGGTTGATCATCTCGTCCTGGCCCTGCTTTAGGATGCTCTTCATCTTGGAGTAGTGAACGTTAGATCCCAAATGACGGCCTGCAGTCTGGGCAGTCAAGCGCATGTCGACTTCAATGGAATCCATCAGGCTCTGAAGAGCCGGCGTGTAGACAAGCTCGCCTCGCATGGCACCTCGAACCATTGCCTCTGTTTAGAGGATCTTGGGTAGGGGTTTCTTGATGGGACGGGGTGGGCCATATCGGATGCCGCCAGGATTGTTGGGCTGGTGGCTGTCAGGATCTTGCTCACGGTCGCTCTCATGAAACACGCTGGCGCTGCGCTTCAAAGATGACCCTGAAGAAGGAGGCATGCCGCTCTGGGCTGGAAAGCCGTTGGCACTCATTGTGCTCTCACAGTCGGGCTTGCTGTAAGGATGCATAGTCAGAAAACAAAAGCTTTTGCGATCCATAGAGCAAAGAGCAAAGATAGTAGAAAAAACAGACAAGCTGTGAGTGTGTCTAAAGCTAGGGAAACAAAAGAAAAGGGGGAAGATGCAAGAATAAGCAGAGAGATACTTACTGATAGGGGCTGCAGTGTCTTTCTTGTGTGTTCAAAACCAAGGTACTTTGAGTGAGATGGAGCTTAGCTTGAGAAGGCTGTGATGATAAGGCGCGTGTTAAAGGGGTAAAAGAGGGTGAAGGGGGGTAAAAGAAGGAGAATGGAAGCAGGAGAAGGGAAGCGGATGTGTGGCAGAGACAATTAATATCAGTATGTTGCCGCTGTGTGTGAGAATTGGTTGCGTCCGGCTTGTTGTGGTGGAAGGGAAGAAAATCAATAACAAGAGACGCGGGTCAAGTTGAAGAAAGGTACCAACGAGAGAAAGGCACAGAAGGGACTTCAGAGAGGACAGAAAGGGCCAGACAAGGGCCCATCTGCCCTAACAGAATGGAATACGCATCTAGTCTGGAAAGGAAGGCGGGAGGTGAGGTCGGTAGTCGGTAGTCGTGCCTTCCCATTCTGGGGTTTCCACCTTGGGTATTTATCCCAACCAAATCTCACTTTGGAGAATCAGATACTTGAGGATGAGAGCCCACAGCGTCAGGATGGCAGTAATCGAGATATTGGACCCGGAAAGTAAACATGCGAAAACCCCGTCGGAGTAAGTTAGGCATGCCTGGGATATCGTACATCAAGCCAGCACAGCAGACCAAGACCCAGGCAACAAACAGCAACAGCAACAGCTTCACCATACCAACCCTGAGAAGTATAAAGAGACGGAACGGTTGGGTGACCAACGTGGGGCAGCCCACTCACTACCTATGAACTATACGAATACCGACTCGAAAAAAGACCATGATCCTCGTTGCAGAGAGCCATCTATAAAGTGAACTAGATGGACATGTGTGCGACGAGTGAGCTATTGAACAATTGTCTTTTCCATTTTAAAGGAGAGGGGAGTTTGTACTGTCTGCCGTGGCCTTGGCCGTAAGCTGAGCCTGCCTTGGGCCTTTGACGCCGTGTGATGGCCACGAGGCTTGAGAATCAGGTTGTTGTACGTGTAAGACGTATTGCCGCAAAGCTGGATGAGCTTGCCTGGCTTTCGCTCAAGAGAGGCCGTCTCACTTCCACTTATTGGGCCCTTCGGATCATGTGTAACTGTGTCGGCCAGCAGTAGTATCCCCTTACAGCTCAAATGCCGACCTCCTCGCCGGTCGCCATCTCACAAGACTCCGAATATTGGCTTGTCCCAACACATCTGAAGGCTTTCAGCACCGACCGCGAAACTGCTGGCGAGGCTCCTGGATGCAGGCCAGAGGCTACCTATCTGCGCACATCCTCCCTCACCTGGACGGAAGCGAGGAAACGCGTCGGGGCGGCGCACGGCAATGCAGAGACGTGGTATCTTCTCACCTCAAGGGGGAGGTGTCTCTAGGCCTCAAGGTGGCCGCGCCGCGTGAGGAGGCGCTTCTAGATCTGGTGGAAAGGCAGTACGTCGACGCGATGCCAGGGAAGATGCACAAGTTGCGCGCGTAGGCACAGCCGACAGCCTACCCGCCGCCCGGCACGCTTCAAGATTCACCTGTTATGATCGGCGTCTATTGAATTAGGGCTGTATCGAGCCTACGCAAACCCCGAAAGCTGCTCGTCTCAGGCAGTCAACCAAATAAGCAACGCTAGTCTGTCCACAAAAGTACAACAACGCAGCAACGACAAGCCCTCTCACGTTTTGAACCAGAGCCCTCCACCGGCCTTTCTCGTCTTCACCACCCTCGCGGCGATCCAGAAACACATGCCGGCAAGCAAGCAAGTCCCCGCGTAGACCTGCGCTCCGACGTACCTGCCGCCTTCGGCCGAAATGATGGCACCGGCAATCGGCGGACCTGTCAGCACGGCAAAGCTGACAATGGTAAACGTCATACCCATCCTCGTGCCCTGCTTCCGCGGGTCGCTCGTCAGCTGGCTCAAGGCGGAGGGGAACAAGCTTTGGATGGCGCTGGCGGTGAGGCCATAGAAGGGCGTCCACGCGTAGAGGCCCGACGTGGAGGAGACGGCGACCCAGCAGTACATGAGCAGACCGGACATGAAAGACATGGGGACAAGAGTGTTGATGGAGCCGACTCGGTCGGCGATGTAGCCAGGCAAGATGCGGCCTGGCACGCCCACGCCGTTGAGGACGAGCAAGAGGTTGAGAGAGGGGTTATAGCCCAAGCCAATGATGTCGCGGGTGTAGGAGGCAAGGTAGTAGAAGGCGAAAAAGACGCCGAGGTAATTCTGTCACGTTTCGTCAGCACCAAGACAATTCGAACGGGGGCAGGGGGGCGGGTGTTCCTTTGCCATACCAAAAAAGCTCCGACGGCGTAGAAAGTGTACTCCAACTCTTTGAACGCCGCCCACTCAACGATGCTCCCGGCCTTCCTCGGCTTCACCCTCGGCCGCAGGAACACGAAAGCAATCATCAACGTGCCCATCTGCACGAACGCAATGGCGCGAATCGTCCACCCGAACCCAATGGACGGGAGCAGCTGCCTCACCAT
This sequence comes from Colletotrichum lentis, assembly GCA_003386485.1. NCBI lineage: Eukaryota > Fungi > Ascomycota > Sordariomycetes > Glomerellales > Glomerellaceae > Colletotrichum > Colletotrichum lentis. The sequence goes on from NWBT01000046.1 coordinate 3,694,763, forward strand.
GGTCGGGTAGATCAAGCCGCCCGTCGAGCTGCCGATCGATACGAAGCCCAGCGCCAGGCCCCTCCTCTTGTCGAAGTAGGTCGACGCCGTCGACAGCGCCGGGCAGAACAGGCACCCGTTGCCGATGCCCAGGCAGATGCCCTGGGCGAGGAAGAACTGCCAGTACTGGGTGCAGAAGGAGGTGGCGAGCATGCCAAGGGAGACGAGGAGGAGGCCAGCGGCAAAGAGCGTTCGGAAATAGCCGGCGTCGGTAAGGCGGCCGCTGAAGGTGCTGATGAAGAAGAGGAGGAAGACGTCGAAAGAGCCGATCCAGGCGATGTCGGACGGCGGGCGGGAAAGGAGAGTCGTGTAGTAGGATTGGAAGACGTCAAAGGAGTTGACTATGCCCCTAAGGTGTTGTTAGTCCTGCTTGGGAAGGGAGGGAGGATGGGAATCTGGGGAAATGCGGTCGTGCTCACCAGGTATTCATAATAACCAGGTGGGCGCTGAAAACTATAGTCCAAAAAGTCAGACTCGCATGTTCATCGGCATTGTGTCGCGGGCAACCTCACTAGCCATCCAGGCGGTCACGCCTCCGTCGGGAGGCGGCGCTGGCGTAATGCTCGACCTCGACGTCGCCCGGTTAAGTGCCTGGCCCGCGGTAGTGGCGGCGTCGGCATCGGCGTCGACATCGGTCCTGCCTCCGGCATCCGGGTCCGTGTCCTTGTCCTGTACCACTTTGGGTCGGCTGTCATCCGACGACGACGACGACGACGACGACGGTTGGATCACGGGCGGGGGGCTCCCGCTCTCCTCCAGATCAGAGTCTGACCGAACTGGCGTGTCCGTCATCTGTGTGGCATGCCTCTTCTCTGCATCTCGGGCCTGGTCTGGAGGCGTGCTCATGGTTCCTTATTCCGGAAAAGAGGCGCACTAATTTGAGCGCCAAGCGGCGGGATCTTGGGGTAGTTTTGTCAAATGCCGTCATGCTTTCCCCCTGGTCTGTCCACGCGCGGAATCCTCGAGCTTGATTGGAGACGTTCAATAGCCGAGCGCGATGTCTAGAGGCCGTTGATCCCGTTTTCATGTCGCAATCGGGTTGGAGTGTCTTTTCTATACAACATCCCCCATCTTCTCCTCCGATCGAGCAGTCGCTGGTTCTCCGTCCATTAGGTTCGAGCGACCCGTTGGGACAGGTAATTCAAGATTATCGATCACCCGAGTCATGACAGCGCAGCCCTCGACTCATCGACTACCATAACCCACTTGTAGACGCACGCAATCTGGGGTCGCGTCGGCGAAGCGAGAGTCCAACCGCGCGAAGGGAGAGTGCTGCCCTGTTGCATTGTCAATAACGCGGACAATCTTTGCCGAATGCTTGGGCTGACATGCAGCAAGCTCAGATGAGGTGGCCGGGCTGCCGTCCGTGCCATGTTCCCCGCGAAGCGAAGGGGGCGCGCAACTTGCTGCGGCGGAGCAGCATCCATCCACCCCAACGTCTCATCCCGTTTTTGGAGTCTGGTCTCTGAATATTGTGAGCACTGAGTCGAGGTTGGCAACTTTGGCTGGGAAATTGTTGGGTTGAGTGATGGTGTCCAAACGATGAGGACATTTGCTCGCTTAGTTACCCACCTAGGTAGGTACCTTACCTACCTAGGTACCCAAGGTACGGAGTATTTAGGTGGTACTCATGTCCCCAAAACTTGAACTGGGCGCTTAGGTACCGGGGTACCTAGGTAGGTGGATTCACTGCTGGGAGAAAGTAAATCAGAGCTCTGACCACCCAATAGATGGGGCATGGCGTGGGGGTCGCACTCTTTCCTCCAGGCTCCGAGGAGGTCGGCCTCCCCCCCTCTTTAGTCATGCATCTAGCACCTTACATCGACCTGTCGGCCTCATATCCGCACATTGCAGTCAACGAATTTCCACGCAAGAACGTCGAATTATCCATCCAACAAACCACTCATACCGAATGCTGGTGGTATCACTCTACTCGAGTGAGGCAGCCGGTTGCTTAGCTTGACGAGCTTCGCCTTGAAGCCAAGAGCACAGCCATTCCTTTCCGTAGCCGTCCGAGCACCCACCCGTCCAACAGCAACCCAACCTGATGCGTTCGTACACCACAACCGTCATGCAACCTCAACCAGTTGGCTCTTCAAACGGCGACGTCGAATCATCCACAGGACACAGGAGTAAGAAATGCAACACTGGATGACTGAACGGGTTCCAGCTGCCGGCCGGTGCGTCCAATCCATGTGCCGGACACTGCCTCCAGGTGTTGGCCCGTTTTGTCGACCCGTCTTGCCTGCTATCCTAACTGCGAGGCCCTTGCAATATTGACGGTTGCCTGGCAGCATGACGCAGTCCAGCCTATTTGAAAGACCGCCAGGCTGAGTTTGCTCCCTGGGTTCAGCATTCGTTTGCCGCCTTTCTACCGGATATGGCCCTCCAGCTCTGCTCGCCCGCTTACAGTCTAACTTTGGTCTTGGCCGGCCTCCTGCACCAAACGCGTTTGAGTTTGGGATCCGGGCTGCGCTGCTAACAGTACCCATGTAAGCCACCAACTCGACAACGAGCCCGGTACTTTCTTCGATGAGCCAGACTGGCCTCATGTGAGGTCGCGCCTTGCAGTGTACACCAAAGAAAGCCTCGTGGGCCTTCTTAGACTTTCTATGGCGGGAGCGTTGCAGGATCCCTTGTACATGCTGCACCCTGCCTTTGATCATGATCGACTGTTTTGCAAAGATGCTTCTTGACGTTGCCGTGCGAATCTGCCCAATTCCAGGGCACCATGTTGCCTGGCAATTGCAGGCTTCCACAGCAGCAGCAGCAGCAGCAGCAGCACGTTGGAGGTGAAGCAAGCCTGCGTCCGACAAACTTCATAAATAGACGTGTTGGCTGATCGATCCTCTTACCCAACATCCACAACTAACTTGGCTAAAGTTCGTCTTCTCATACCGCCATACCGGAAACACCAGATTACCAGCCATGGCTTCAGGCAAAGGGTACGTGTGGACGAATCACCGCCTCCTCGACCTTGTCATCATTAGACTGACTCGATGTTTTTACTAGATCCCGCTCATCATCGGGATTCACTTCGTCCGCTCCGTGTCGACAATGGAAGAGTAGTGGCTCGTGCCGTTTCGGGTCCAAGTGCAAGTTCTCCCATGACCAACCCGCTGGAGGCTATCGTCAGCATGGCGTACAACAAGCGACCCTTCGGAACCAAGCTTTCAACCCCGAATTCGAGAGACTTCAGGCCTGGAGACGGCTTCGTCCCAAGCCGGCCGAGATGTCCCTTCGATGGGACCGTGAAACGGCCAACTATTTTCGGACAGCCATTGATTTAGTGGAAGAGGATGTCAGCTTGGCACAGGAGGTTGTCAGAGATATGGCTTCCGAACGTCGGCTGTTCATCATCCGAGACGTCATTGAGGGACCGGTCAACAGAGCCTCTCAGGATAAGGTTCTTCTTTGGGAGTCCCGAATTTTTCCACTCTTTCGAATCCTCCTCCACCCAAGCGTCACTGATTCTGTGATTCTGGAGCAAGAAACAGCCATCCTCTTCCGATCGCTTCTGGGCCTTGACGCTGCTCGACTTCGTCGCCTGTACGACTTTCTCTTCGATCTCGTGGATCACTGGACAGAGCTGCCCTTTGACAACACCGTCAGCACCTCCAACATGGAAGCTCTCGCGCTCGCCTGTGGTGTATTGGCCAAAGTCATCAACACCAGCACATCGAACATGGTCAACTCGCACTTCACCTCCATCATTGATGACATCCAACTGCGCTTGGAGACCATTGGCACCAAAAAGGCCGGTTTTCATGCCATACAAGCCAAAAAGTATCTCGACTACGTCCGCCAACGCCTCGGACTAGGTCAATCACTTCCTGATGCCACTCAAGCCCCGCAATCTTCAGGCTCCTTGGCCGAGTTCACACTGAGTCAGGACCTACCGGGTAGCCTCTCTCGGCGTGGCCGGCGTCACGACAACGATCACGCGTGTATCGCGGACATCAAGCTCATGCCCACTCTCGACGAGATCTTGTCTTCCAGGGAGGAGTATCTGCCAACAAGCAACCCTGCGCAGCATCACTTGCAGGGACTGCAAGGCTTGCTCGATAGACACTTTCGTCTACTCCGCGAGGATACGTTGTACGACTTGCGCAATGCCATCCGCACCAGCGTGCAGTCGAACGTCAAAGTACGAGAAGTCCGCACAAGGATCGTTCCGTACAAGCATGTCGTTGCTGTCGATGTTTCTTTCGGAAGATGGTCCGGTCTTGAATTCATCGTCAAATTGGACCAGCCACAAGCGGCAAGAGGCCTCGACAAGATAAGGCGAGCGGCTTGGTGGGTTCAGAACAAGAGGCTCGCAGACGGAAGCCTCGTCTGCATAGTCGACGAAATTGGCAACATCTTCTTCTTTCAAGTTTCGAGGTCTACCATCAGAGATCCCAAGAACGAGATGCAGCAAGGGGGCGCCGAAGACACGCAAGAAGGGCCGCGTTACAGCTTGCCCGATGACCAGCATTCCGCCTACGTGCACCTACATCTGGTGGACAACAGCGTCGAGGAAGTCCAAAGGTCCCTGTTGTGGTTCAAGACCATGGGCGCCTGGCAGTATCGTCGGCTCTTCGAATTTCCCTCCATTCTTCTCCCAGCCTTCGCGCCTCCATTGAAATCGCTGCAGAAGATGTTGCAGACGCTCGACCTTCCCTTCCAAAACCTCCTGGCACTTCGTGCGGGTGATCGGCCGGTGGAGATCGAACCTCCCCTCTACTCCATGCGACCAGGATTCTCTTTCGACCTGAGCTGCCTATCTAATGACGGGACAGCACTGTCTTATACACCCGGCGAAGCGCCCAAACCATTGGAACTCAGCCGGCATTCAACCCTGGATCTGACACAATCCGAGGCCATTCTCAACTCGCTCAGAAGGTCATTCGCCTTGATCCAAGGCCCCCCTGGTACAGGCAAAAGTTATACCGGAGAGGCTCTCATACAAGTGCTGCTTGCGAACAAGCTCAAAGCGAAATTGGGGCCAATTATGTGCGTCTGCTATACAAATCACGCCTTGGATCAACTATTGGAACATCTGCTGGATGGCGGTGTGCAGAATATTGTTCGCATCGGCTCTCGCTCCAAGTCGGAGAGGCTGGGCCCGGTGAACATGAGGGAAGTCGTCAAGAGTACGACGCGCACCAAGATGGAAGGCAAGTCGCTTTACAACTCCATCGAGACCCTCGAAAATGACACCACCTACGTTCGCCAAAAGCTCTTGACCTACAAATTCCTCAACACCAATGAAAAGATTCGCCTCCTTCTTGCAGAGCATAATCGCTCACAGCATGATCAGCTCTTCGGGTCAGAGCCGGAAGATGAAGAAGGCTGGCAAACAGTCCGCCACTCGAGAAAAAAGGCCCTTGACGAGTGGCTGTCGGGTGGGCACACAGCAAACAACCCTCGTCCGCTTCCTGACCTCTACCGTCTGAGGCTTTCAGATTTGTCTCGACGGGAGCGCATTATTCTCCATCAGGATTGGCTGCATAGAGCTTTGGGGCCAGAACTTGACGGGCTCTCTGCATCGCATGAGGCGTACGAACATGACAGGGAACGCAACAACAGGATCAGAAGCTCCATCGATCTACGATGTCTCCAGAAGGCAAACATCATCGGGGTCACGACCACGGGGCTGGCCACAAACCTGGATCTGCTCCGGCGTGTCCAGGGCAAGGTCCTTGTGTGCGAAGAAGCAGGCGAGGTTCTCGAAGCACATCTCCTTACCGCCTTGCTGCCCACGGTTGAGCATGCCATCTTGATCGGAGATCATCTTCAGCTTCGCCCTCAGATTCAAGATTGGCGGCTCCAGCGTGCCAATCCAGCTGGAGTCAAGTACTCGCTGGATGTGTCCTTGTTTGAGAGGCTTGTCCAGCCAGCCCCCAACACTCCCGGTCTTCCGTTTAGCATCCTTGACACGCAGCGCCGCATGCACCCGTCTATCTCGGAGCTGGTTCGATCAACGCTGTACCCCTCCTTGTCAGACTCTGACGGGGTTCGCGGGTATCCCGAAGTTTGCGGCATGGCCAAGAGGCTCTTCTGGCTCCACCATGAGAGTCCCGAGTCTGGACGCAAGTCGGACCAAGAGTCCATCGAAACGTCGCACTCGAACGAATTCGAGATCGCGATGGTTTCGGCGCTTGTCTCCCACCTTCTGTGTCAGGGGGTGTACAAGTCTGGGGACATTGCCGTGCTGACGCCCTACTTGGGGCAGTTGAACAAACTGCGACAGAAGCTCGGATCTGTGATGCAGATCATCGTCAACGATCGTGACATGGACGACTTGGCCGAGATGGTATCGTCCGAGGCACCTTCTCGGGACAGCCCTCGCAGGGAGGCGGCAAAGACGACGGCTCTGCACGAGGTTCGCGCTGCAACAGTGGACAACTTCCAAGGCGAAGAGGCCAAGGTCATAATCGTGTCGCTCGTCCGCAGCAACAACGAGAAGAGGTGTGGTTTCCTCAGTACCTCCAACCGCATCAACGTCCTGCTATCTCGTGCAAAACATGGCATGTATATCATTGGCAACTCGAACACTTCGAGCCACGTGCCCATGTGGGCGCAGGTCACCGAGATCCTGCAGAACGGCGGCAACTTTGGCAAGGAACTGGAACTACAATGCCCAAGACACCCGGAGAACAGGAGTTTTGTTTCGTGCCCGGAGCAGTTCGTTCAGTCAGCCCCGGACGGAGGATGCAATCTCGGATGCGACCGAAGATTGACCTGTGGCCATTCCTGCACCGGCCCTTGTCACTCTGACTTCCTCCATAACGCCGTGCTGTGCCTTGAAGACTGTGCAAGGCCAAAGGACAAGTGCGAGCATTCGTGCCGCAAGCGCTGCGGCGAAGCTTGCGACAAGCTGTGCAAAGAGATGCTGCGAGGCATCGCGCTCGAGCTTCCATGCGGCCACGTCATTGACATGGTCGAATGCTGGAAAGCTCAATCCCCTTCTTCGATCAAGTGTGTCGTCCAAGTCGACAAGAAGATCCCCGGATGCGGGCACACAGTCAAGGTCTCTTGCCACGTGGATGTCACCAACGACAGCTACCGATGCAAGGCAGAGTGTGGTTTCAAGAGGCCTTGCGGTCACGCATGCAAGATGTTGTGCTCGGCCTGTCGTACGACAGAGGGTGGCATCGTCGTCAAGGAAGATCATGGAAAGTGCAAGCAGTTGTGCGAAAGACCGTTCACGTCATGCAGCCATCGCTGTCGGGAGACATGTCACGGCGAGATGGGCTGCCCGCCCTGCTCCTCTTCCTGTCAGAACCATTGCATGCACTCCAAGTGCGGGCAGAAGTGCCACGAGCCCTGCGCTCCTTGTGCCGAGGAGAATTGTTCATCCTGTTGTCCACACGCCAAGTGCAGCATGCCGTGAGTTTTGCTTCGAGAACGTATGATTCGAACCACTGCTAAATCCCATTCTATAGATGCGCAGCGCCATGTGACTGGATTCCTTGCACGAAGCGGTGCATGAAGCCATTGGGATGTGGCCATCAATGTAGGGCCGTCCATACTGACTGACTGGCAGACCCAGCAAGGTCAGCAAAGCTCCATAACGCTAACTTCATGCCAAGGTCCCTCCGTTTGCGGGGAGCGTTGTCCGGATCAGAGATTCTGTCAGGTGTGTGCGTCAGAAGACAACAAAAACAGAACCGTCGATTTCATTCTCATGGGCGACTACCGCTCCACTGACTTGGACGAGGAGCCATGCATCTTCCCGGACTGTGGACATTTTCTGACACGTACGACGATGGATGGCCTGATGGGAATCCAGGAACACTACGAATTGTCACCTGAGGGCGTACCGGTGTCTATCAAGACCGACTCGCACCCCTTCTCAACAACCGAGATCAAGGTATGCCCCGAATGCCGGGGATCCTTGAGGAACATCTCTCGGTACGGAAGAATCGTCCGTCGCGGTCTACTCGACGAGTCAACCAAGAAGTTCACCAGTTGGTCTCAAAGCAAGTGGCAGGCGTTGTCAAAGGCGTTGCTCGATGCTAAAGACGCCCTGCAGAGCACGGACAGGACTGACTTCGTGATGCCCACGGAACCCTCTGGAGGATTCGACTTGCGGGGCTCGCGACAGAACCAGGCAACACATCTCTTCAACCTCACCGGGGCGAATCGGCACAAGAGTCTGAAGAGGCTCCGGAATGAGATCTCCCGCTTTGTAGGATTGGTAAAGAGAGACGAGCAACCGTACCAGCGCGTGGCTCACCTGGTTTGGCACGTCAACAAGCGACGCAAGACCAGCGGCTTCTCTTTTGACGAGTCGGCGATTCAGATGGGTGGTCTGCTGCAGGCCATGTGCCTTCTCCTCCGCTGCGACCTGCTCCTGATCTCGGATTATGTCGCTTGGTGCCGTTCCCTCGTGGAGAACGCGGCTGCCAAGGCGGTAAAGGTCGAGGCCGCACCCTACATGCGAGACTGCGAAAGTCTGATACAAATTGCCCATGCGAGAAACTTTCACCGATTGGAGGTCGAGGGGCACATACTGCTCGTCATGTTCTGCTCCTTTGCAGCCCCCGACGATACGATGCCGGCGGACACGGTCGGTCCCGACGGCCCGGGACAAGACAAGCTGAGAGACCTCGGAGAGCGTCATCTGCAGCGAGCAAAGGACCGCATCAGGCAGTGGCCCTTGACAGCCGCGCTGGAACCCGAACTCGAGACGGCGGGCCGCATGCTGCACGACGGCGTCTTCTACACCGAGATCTCGGCCGACGAGATACGGGATGTCTACGCGGCCATGAGCAAGGAACTCAGGGGAACGGGGCACTGGTACACGTGCCGGAACGGGCACCCCTTTACGATCGGTGAGTGCGGCATGGCGATGGAGCGGGCGCGCTGCCCGGAGTGCGATGCCCCAGTCGGCGGTCAGAACCACACAGCGGCCGAGGGCGTGCGACATGCAACCGATATCGAAGAGCTCGCTCGCGGCGTGGGCAGCCTGAACCTCTGATGTACTCGTACCTTACCTAGACTTAATCTTTTGCTTGGTGTCCATGGCTGGCTCAGGGGTGTGGGTTCCGCTTTTGCTCACAAGGGATGATGGACTCGGTCAACAGTGTTACTTGACAAATCATAATCTAAATAGTGTGGAAACTAAAATGCTCGAGTATAATGATTCTGAAATCTGCGCATCGTGTCAGCCTCACTGACCTGGTATGTGAGCAGATCTAGACACGCGTATGGGTCTCAGGCTTAGGCTCGTGGTCAGTTTGCACGTCAACAAGTAACAAATCCGGCCTGAGGCAAAATGAAGCGTCGTCAAGAAAAGCTCAAAGTAAAGCAAGATCAGAGGACGAACGAGATGGTCATTGTGGACCTCCAAAATCATTCATGTAGAATACTTGCAGTAGCATACATAGGTGTGCAATTGGTCCTTTCTCCCCATTCCTCATCTCGAACACACATTACAACTCGCAATGAGTCTCCCAAGAAATTTGGATCAAATGGTGTGACAACACAATAATCCTTCCATAATCCTCATGACAACAATCCTTGCTTCGCTGACCATGCGTGTTAACTCACATCAGAAGGTGCGCGTTGATTCTGGAAGACGACAAGACTCTCAGGCCAGACGGGGTCCAGTACCAGGTAGGACCTCTTCGGCGCTGAGAGACCTCTGGCTCGGACTGTTGTCGGCAGCTCGCCGTCGCGCAATCATTCTTGCTCCAGCCGACTCGGAGGTCATCGCCCCACCAGACCTGGGGCTGACCATCGACACGCAACGTGACCAGGATGGAGCTAAGACCGACGAAGTCCACGGCGGAAAAGGGGGTAAGAGGGCAATCGGCAGTCTTGTTGCAAGCGTTGACCCAGGCATCTTGACTGACGGCTTCGATCTCCTCGGCGCTGCCGGCGTCCCACCTGTACCCCGTGAAGGTGAAAACGCAAAGCTGGTTCGGGACGGCGGCGTCGGCATGGCAGCCCAGATTCATGCCAAAGAAGTCAAACTGAAAGCAGGGAGAAGAAGCAAGCTTTCCCATGCCAATTTGTGCCGTATCGCCAGATGCGTTGTCCGCAGAAGTGTTAGACAAAACGGGAGGCACAAACTCAATCAGACGGCCGCCGGAGGACGGAAGGAATGGCATCAAGGGTGGCGGGCCAACCAAGAATCCCTTGGAGAACCAGAAACGGTGGTATGGGTTGAAGAAGGGACCGGAAGGGACATCGTCGAACTGGGGAAAGCAAAAAAGTCAGCATCGGAAAAGGAAAACGGAACGGAGGAAGCTTACATCCAGATTGAGGTTGCCAACCTCCGTGGTGCCGGTGCAGATTGGTGTCGGCACTGGTGTCACCGCTGTCGCGGTCGTATTCACATAGCGCTTGTGAACGACTCCAGACTGGATGACGCTGGTGAAGACTCCAGTGGTGAAGACCTGGATGACAGAGCTTTGAACAATGACGCTCTGCCAAGTGGAGACAGCGACAGCAGAGGAAGTGACGACAGACCCAGAAACAGCGGCAGAGGCGGTCAAGGTGGAGACAGTAGCAGTGCCCGCGGCGCCAGTGACAGCTACGATGGTTGAGACGCCGACGGTGGTGGCAAGCGACTCGTAGGGGAAAGTGTACGTGGTTGTTGCATCGGCGACGACGTTGACCAATGTACTGGTGAGCACTGCCGTGGAAACAATCTCGGTCGACAGCGTGGTGGAGCAGGAGGTCTTGGTCGCAGCATTGGGAAGAGCAGAGCCAATACCTGACGCGACTGGCCAAAGGGTAACGACAGAAGGCGTGCTCTGGGAGAACGGGACGAGAGTTGCAGGACTGACGACAGAACCGTAGCCTCCAATGACGGGTGTTGGAAGACCAGCGATGGAAGTGGGAACGCCGACGAGAGATGTTGGGAGAACAACAACCGACGTAGGAAAGCCGCCGAGAGATGTAGGAACGCCAACAAGAGATGTGGGAATGCCAGCGATGGATGTTGGGACACCAGCAACAGGAGTTGCTTGGGTGACTGTCAAGATGACGACCGCAGGACCAGAGACGAAAGGAGGAACACCAGTCTGAGCCGAGTCACCATAGCCACCCGGGAAACCGCTGACAGTTGTTGGGTTAGTGCCACCTGCAGGAACAGTGATCGTGATGGGCACTCCCGGACCAGATCCCGAGATGCCAGAGGCCGGACCACCAGAGCCCGGGATGCCAGAGCCTGGACCACCAGAGCCCGGGATGCCAGAGCCTGGGCCACCAGAGCCTGGGCCACCAGAGCCTGGACCACCAGAGGCGGGAAATCCGGATGCACCAGGAAGAGCGGGATCACCGTAGCCTCCAGGGATCGAGGTGGGAATCTGGCTGCCAGGCGCCGAGGTTGGTGAGCCAGATGCTGGCACCGTCTGAATGAGCGTAACGGTGGAAGCCGCGAGAGTGCTTGCTTCACCAGAACCAATCCCTCCCGGGACGCTTGGAAGTACAGTGATGTAGGTGGCAGGACCGCCGTCTGAAGGTCGAGGAAGTGTCAGAGTGAAAACGACAGCAGACGGGTCCGAGGAATCCGTTGGTTGGTTGCCACTGCCAGCACTGGGAGAAGAACCGTACAGAGTCGTGGTAACCACGGTTGCAATGCCGTTTGAGGGGATGTTTGAAGGAGAGGCAGGGACAATGGTGGTGGTCACCCCAGATCCAGCGGTAGGAGGAGAGCCAACAGTGGGCACAGTGAAGGTCGACACAACTGTGCGAATGGAATAGCTCAACGAACCGTCAGGGCCAGGAACCATGGTTGGAATGTAACGAGTCGTTGTGCCGACAGAACCACCAGGAAGGCCGCCTCCAGGGACACCTCCTGGGACAACAGTCGAAGCAGGGGGAACACCAGTGACGGCGGGCCCGGTTCCAGTGGGCGCCGGGAAGGTGACAGTAAAGCAAGTCACAAGTGCATCGACAACAGGCGTGCCTTGACCAGAGCCGGCACGTGTTCGGTACAGTGTCGTGGTGAAAGAAGTGACAGAGTCGCCATTGCTGGGGCTAGAGGGAGAGCCAGTGGCCACGGGTGCAGTGATGGTGTATGTAAAGAGCTCGCCAGAGCCAGGGTCGACGGCGCCAGTGGTCCAGGCAGAGCCAGGGACAGAACCGGTGGTGGCAGCAGGCTGAGGGAACGTGACTGTGAAAGACGCAACAACGCTGTCAACAGAGGGTGTGGCTTGACCTGGGTAGGCATTGGTTCTGAACAGAGTCGTGGTGATGACCGTGACGCCAGCAGTGTTGCTTCCAGAACCAGAATTGGGGGTGGCAGACTGACAGCTGGAGGCGCCAACCTTGGTGGGGTTCCAGGGGAAAGCAGGCGGTCCAGAGAGACCACCGGTGGGCGTCTGTTGGCCACCAGTGACACCATTGCCAGAGGGAGAAGGAGAGTTACCAAACGGGGTGTTGAGACCGGGAGAAGGGACAGTGACAGTGACGACAGTGAGAGCGGTGGGCTGGGCAGGGGATGACTCCCAAGGCTTGGGGCCGGTGAACTGGGAACCGCCAGCAGGGGGATCATAGCTGTCGATGGTGACCGTGAGAGTGGCCGGAAGGGTGGGAGAGACAGGAGACCAAGGGAACTGGGCAGAGGGGAGAACCGTGGCAGTGACAGTCTTGACGACGACCGGGGGGTCAACATCGTTGGCTGAGCCGACCGTGACAAAGACCGTCGTGGTGGCCGCCGCAGGACAAGTCGGCTGAGCGAAGCCGCCGGCGCTGCGATGGGATGTCAGCCCGTCAGGAATCCGACCATCGAAAGGGCGTGACGAGAAAGAGACTTACACCAAAGCCGCCATGGCCACGAAAGAAGCCCGCATCTTGGGCGATCGGGAGTGTGTTGGTTGGCCTAGGTTTAGGAAGAACACGTAGGAGACGCAAAGCTGCAGAGTGAATACGCAAGGGACGAAGACAAGCAAGAGAGAGAGACTGATGATCGAAAGAAGAGGAGGAAAAGAGTGAAGAGAGTTGGGGAGAGGATGAAGAGAAGAGAGAGATCAGGGACGGAAGAGAATGACGAGAGAGGATTAAATAGGAAGACGAGGGGGGACTGGGGAGACAGGAGAGAATCTTGCGGAACAGCTGTGAAGCCTGATGGCAGCAGGAGGGGGCTGCGTTCTTCCTTCCTCCTGTCCAGTCTCGGCAGAGAATCATCGAAGACGAGGCAGTCACGCACCTGCATGCTTGCTTGCTGAAGAAGGGGGTAGAGGGGCCATATCGTGACGAGCAAGAACCATCTTACGCAGTCTTTCCTGGCCAGGAACAGGCACAATCGTATCGTTGGCAGTGATCTCCTGAGCATCCCCCCCGAGTATCCCCCCTAGACTTTCTCTCTCAGGACACCGTCAGAAACGCTGGGCTTGTGTAAAGTATACTGCCTGCTTGATGCGAAGACTCAAGGGATACGGATCAGGGTGTGTTGCGACAAGGTATTGTGGGGGTATATTGGTCTTGAAGATTGACCTGGGCTCACCTTAGAGAGGGACAATCAAAACTTAATGGTATTCTTCCATCGTTCCTCAAAGCCACGGCACGCGGAACCGCCTCATAGGCAAGCATCCCGCCCAGAACCTCATTGGTACTCCCTCCGAAGTGCTTTCGAGCCGTTCCTTCCCTCCTCGTTTGCAGCCCAAGCCCGCGCGGACCAGCCCAGGCCCGCACTTGTGACGTGACCCGTCGCAAGACTCACGTACACAACTTGGTGCGAGGAAAGAGAGGCAGGAGCTGAGAAAAGATGCACCACCTCCCGAGTCACAACCGGGCCCCCTGGGACTTCACACGGTGCATGATCACGCCCTGTTTCTGTTAAGCTGGTACCAGGTGGAAGGAAGGTGCTGGAGCTGCTCTTAGAGAGGGAAGCTTCCAGCATCTCAATGCAAAATGCAGGGCCTTGGGACGCTCTTGGGCACTCGGGCAGCCCGAGCCCCGGGCGAGATGACTGGTGACCCGGCAGAAGAGGCGGGCAGTGTTTGGGGGTTCAGGACCAAGAATGGGGGACGTGAAGGATAAACGATGGAATTGCTTGCTTGCTAAAAAGACACAGTACAGCCCCCTACACCTACTTAGACGGGGTCATCTTCGTAAGGAGGCGGCGGCGGAAGGGGTTCTCCCACCAGACTCTCTGTCGCCTGCCGCCTCTTGTCGTCCTCGATCCTCGCCGCCCAAAGACCGGCGCCCGCCGACGTGGTGAGCAAGAAGAAGAATGATAGCACGGGGATCAGCTCGAGGATCATGGCGGCCGTGCCGAACCAGACATATTCCCACGTCCTCGACTTGATCTCCTTCTTGGCTTCCTTCTTGCTTAAACCCCGCAGGTGGAACCATCGGTAATGTGCCAGCTTGCCCAGCCGTGTGCCCGTGATGATGATGAAAGCCGGGGTGCCGACCACCGGAACAAAGTTCAGCGGCAGGAAGATGACGAGTTCGATGATCTGGATCATCGACCAGGGGGTGAAGACGGCGGGGGTCGTCGGCTTGCCGAGCATCTTGACGGCGGTGGGGGCATCGTGGAAGAGGATCCTGTGGGGAGCAACAAGGTCCGTCTGTGATTCCTTGATGAGGGTGGCCTGGTAAATAGCGCCGTCAATTTGCCGTTCAACGAGTGGAGAGAGAGGAACAGGGAGACTTACATCGAAGACATCCACTCGACATTCGTCGACGAAGAATCCTTCAAAGAGGCCCTGGATCACGACGAGCCCTTCTCCGAGAACCAACACCACGGCGTTGACCCAGGCGCCCCATCCGTGGAAGATGGCCAGGAGCGCGAACTGCGGCAAGAACGCAAATGTGAATAGAATGAGGTAGACGAGGAAGGATATTATTGATAGTGGCAGCAGGCGGCTCAGGAACAGCGGGTAGAACTCCTTGTTCCGCAGGAAGTACCAGATGCCGCGTAGAGGATACGACGCCGCAATGCCGGCACGCTTCAGGTACCCGACGGGGCGTGCAACGGGTCGTAAGAGGACGTCGGTGCGGGATGACCACGCTGAGGGCTGTGATTCCGGCATCTCGGTTCTTTTTCCGCTCCGAGGATCGTCCTTTTGGACTCGGCAAGCAGGCGTTTGCGAGGGGAAGTCGGGTTTGAGTTGGTGATCGAGCGCGCCTTTAAGGCGACGATGGTGATGGGAGGGCGTGAATGGCAGCTGATGCCTACGTCATCCAAAATGGCATCACTTCATTGGTCAAACCGTAGCATTGTCCCACAGGCCGGCAAGAAGTTGCTCTCTGGGTCCTTTGTCCTTCCACCTGGCAGCCAGTGTCACACGGTCGGCTGCCAAACGATCCAGGTCGTAGTAACCACAATTTTTTTTTTAATTTTTTTTTTAGAATCTTTGTTCGAAAAGGGTTTTTGGTACCCTGGAAAGAAATGTTCGTATTTTCTTCTTCTTTTTCTTTTGCGATGTGTGGGACATCCATGATCCAACCGCCGTCTCTAGCTCCAGGACCTCCGGCTTCTCGAGTCGACCAAACCTGGTCGCACGCATAACTACAACACGATTTGGTGCCTCGTGCAGTTCTCCTGACGGTGTTCCATCACCAATATCTGAAGGATAGTGCAACGCTCATCGATGGCCGAACCTTGAGTAGCCACTCTCACAGGTTCCAGTGACGACCGTTGGGGTTTTGCCTTTTAACGTTCAGGGCGATCGATTCACAACCCTTTTGGAACTATGGGCTGCGACAGACTTTTATTGCCGGCCATGTCCTCTATGGCCGTTCCGCATGAGGGCAAAAACTCATCATCTTCTCAGCCTTGGCTTCTCCCCTCCATGCATCACTCATCGTAACCTCTGTCCTTTTACTTCACAGGCTGCCCCCCGTCCGCGCTTCGAATAAAACGATCGCTTGCCCACCTGCGTTGACACTTTAGGGTATGAAGTACCAGTATGGTGACCTTCGAGACACATGCCGATCGATCGCACGTAGGTGCCTCATCCATAGACGACGATAGACATGTGGGACCCTTGTGCGATGAGCTGAACTGTCTATCGATGCTCGTGAACTGTGTACTTACAAAATGCCCCTAACTTCAAGTTTCAACGTGTTGGGTCAAACCACAACATAAGCCAACGCCGTCACGCAAGCCTCAGTACCGTATATAACAGTCGACCGCCATAGACCGATTAAGGGTTTTTCAGCAGATATCCAGGTCATTGATGATATGGTGAGAGCTGTGCACTTGAAAGCTAAGACCTGAAGCTCCTGCAGGCCAAACTTTGACGAGGCACGTCTGAGTTCCCAGCGATGTACATGAAAAGGCAAACGAAATGCAACATCATGTTAAAAGGATCAACCCCTCCCCTCCTAGAGCGAAATACAAAACACATGGCCTCAAGTGAATCAGTGACCGAAGAACATCTCCGAACGCCCAGTTGGTTTCAAAAACATCGGGCGCCATCCACCACACCCCACAGCGAAGAGGATAAGAAACTTCGAATTTACAACGAGAAAGGAAAAAAAAATAAGAAAAAAGAGTCCTCACGACGAAATGGATTGCGTTATCGCCATCTTCAAAGCCATCATGATGGTTGGGCGTCTTTGAAATCATGGCCTTGGGGGTCCGCCAGCAGCCTCTCCTCATAAGCTCCGATGCTCCAGCTCAGACAAGAATAAAACCGCAAACACCTATCATGTACATGAGTAGGTTTAGAACGATGGAGTTAATCAGTACGTTCTTCCACTCCTCCTTTAGAATTTGCTTTCCCGTACCGCTCCCTTCAAGCTTACGCGAACTAAGAGCAATGAGGGAGCAACCGCTGACGGGAAGCTTACACAGCACCGATGAACGACACAGCATTACCACTAGACAGTCCGCAAACCAACTTGACAGCAATAAGAGGCAAGGAAATACAGCGTGTAAGGAATCTGGAAATCAATGGACTGGTGAACCTCGAGGAATGCGCCGGAGATGGGTAATGGCTGGGGTCTTGACGAGTATAGTGAGTGGGAACGACGGGCTTTGAGGAGTTGAACTTAGGGTTGCGGCGTAATTAAAGGCGACTATTCGTCTCTGAATTCTTCCCAAGAACTTGTTTCAAGACATCACATTCAGCAGGCACACTATCGCATCCGTATCGCACCAGTCTCAACCTTGAAATACCTCTCGCTCCTTGGACTGACTGCGGGACGACGCTCAAGATGTCGCGTCGACCCATGCACACCCACGCTACCATAAACCCGACACTGGTCTCAATCATACTCTGTCTCCTATCATCGTTGGCTTTTTGATCCACCTCGGCTCCTCGCCGACATGCGCCGATCTCGACTTGATTGATAACTAAATTTCTGCAAGTCACACGGTGAACTTTCCTGCGCACAGCACCTAATCGCGAGATGTAGTCCCTGTGTCCAGTACGGCTGTGGATAGAAAATGAGCATAATCGAGAGGGGCACCGCGATACAGAACAAGCTGGGGGTTGTACATGTCGAAGACGCTGGCCGAGGATGGACCTGGATGGACATCGTACACGTAATTTAGCTTGCAATCCTGGGGAGCACTGCCGTCAGTGAAGGTGCTGCATCGTCATTTACAGACCCCAGAAGCCTGGACGGTGGACGGCCAGGTACTCATCAGGGTTTCCAAAAATACACGGTATTTCTGAGTGCCATTCGACAGGGCCCAGAGAAATATACCCTTCAAGCGGCAGAACAAGATTGTTTCTCATTTCAGCGCGTTGAATGCGATTTGTAAGTGTGGTCTCATCAAGCAGATCTTGTTTCAGCAGTCTTGAAACCCCTTTTGTGCCCCCATCCATCGTTCATGTCAAGGCAACCCCAGAAGCTGCGAGGGTAGCATAAAACAGCTTGGTCTGACCTGTAATGACCATACGCCCATCGCCGGCGAACTGGAAGTTGGCGGCCACGGTTCCGGTATAAATCTTGCCAATGAGCTTGCCCGAAGGGTTCCAGACATGAACACCGTCGTTGCAGCCGGCGTAGACGTTGCCTTTGGAGTCGGTGTGAACACCTGTGTTAGTTAACAAGCAAGTCAGTCACCAATCCTATTCGTTCCGGCATTGGAACTACACTGCAGAGCCACCCATGTGTCTCGAAAAGGGACTGCTCACCGTCTGGCAGACGCGCGTGGGTGTGAGCGAACGTCTTGCGGTTCTCCCAAGTGCCATCTTCATTGACGTCGTAACGGTAGCTACAAGAAGAGTCAGCCAATGCTCAAAGAGATGATGAAGATGACAGAAAGTCACTAACACAGTGGCCGGCTCAGTGAAATTCTGGCCCATACGGCCGCGGCTAATTCCCGTGTCGGTTACATACGCGTAGGTGCCGTCAGGCGAGAACGTGATTCCTGGACGAAGCAACCAAAATCAGCTGCGGTCTCCCGTCGAACATGCGGTAAATGTATGCGTCACATCGTTTGTGTCTGCGTGGTTCTCGGGGAACGGAACTTACCGTTGGGGGAAACGAAGTCGTCAGAGACTACAGTCAACGCGCCGGTCTTGGGGTTCATTCGGTAGACCTGGTTCCGCAGACCCGGCTCGGGGCGGAAGTACTGCCAGTACCCGTACTGCGTGTCGGTGAAGTAAATGTCTCCGTTGCGACGGTTCACCGCGACATCATTGAGCGAGTTGAATTGTCGGCCGAAGTAATTGTTGACAAGGACTAGGGGCGAGGCCGGTCAGCTCGCGCACCTTCATGGCAGGACGTGGATCGGATGCCACTCACGGGTTGTATTGTACGGTTCCCGCGGGTTCATCAGGTAGAGGGCCGAGGGGACACGGTCGCCCTGGCCCTCTCCAGCAAAGATGATCTGGCCTTGGTAGTTCGTTCCACCTATGGTACGTCAGCAAAAGCCCCCCNATGCGGGTTTGAGGGCTTTGTATTACCGTTGGGGTTGATGACTTGGGGTTTCGACGGCACGGTGACAACCTTGACCTCGGGAGTACCCAGAGACCCGGCGCGGAGAGCCTCGGCTTCGGCCAGCGAGATCTTCTGAACAATGGATGACTTGTTCAGGCCCGTTCCCGCCGCGATGGGTCCTGCGTTCTGGACGAAGAAGACCTCCTCCGTCGGAGGGTGCCTGTGATGCTCTTAGTCACCGGGGCGGCTTACATGTCGACGCCTCGAGAGCTTACCAGACTACGGCCTCATGGAAAATGGGATCCGTATCCGAGGTCGCGATCAGGGTCAATGACGGGTCGCTGCCGATGATGTCGTAGAACTCAGGATCGTAGATGTGGAAGGGCTTCTCCTTGAGAGACTCCTCAGTGACCCCGGGCCAGACGAACTTCTGTCCGTTTGTTAGCCTTTTGTCAGGCTGGTGAATTGCCAAAGAGCTCTAAGCAGCAGCAACCGTGTTGTGCCAAGAAGGACACTTACCGACGTGGCATTGAACTCGTATGGGGGCGGCACGACCTCCAAGACATTGAAGCTCTTCTGGTCAACGATCTGAGCCTTTTCGGGCACAGACCTCCCAGCCAAAGCCAAAGATTGCGCCTGGACCCCCGAAAGGAACAGACTGGCGGCGACTACTGCAAAGGCCATGACGGGCGGGATTGTGGTGTGGCAGGACTGCGACTTCTCCCCACTGCAAAGGGTAATGAAACTGCGTTGCGTCCCCAATGCCCATCCCACTCTTATATGTCTCAGCGCCAAGACAGGCTCTCCTCACCGATTATTCACTATGACTGGGGCATGAGGGGTAACGGACTGCATTCTATTAGCCCGCCCATCTCGCGAACCAGCGCGCTGGCCACTTACGCTGGGCAACCCGGCAACCCAAGGGGCCTTGGGTTCCCATGTTGAGGCGGAGATTGCCCGTGTTAACGAGCAGCAGTTGACCCTCCCAGCTACGGCGATCGTTGCGTGCGTGAGTTGCGGTAGATAGCTGCTGTACGACGACATCGG
>NWBT01000046.1:3723857-3747226 GCA_003386485.1 Colletotrichum lentis
GGGGGGGGGAAGAAACAAGGAGACATTGAGGCTTGCTTTCCGTGAGCTGAAGGCGCCTCTCATTGTCGACCGGCGGCTGGAAGTGCCTCGAGCACGCACTCGCACAGACGAAGCCGGCCGGCCAGTCGTGATGGCACCAAGTTGCGCGCCGCCCTTCCGATCTTCCGGGCAGGCCATCGGGCTGCACCAGAACCGTTTGGGCCTTGTTTACCGACCTCGAGATCGTGGGATTGGTCGGTGGTCTGGAACTTCCCAACAACACATGGGATTCTACCAGGTGAGAGTAAGTAATAGCCGGGCAATACGCCTGAACGACATGTTGATATGCCTTGACCGAGACACATAAAGCCTGTCCATCCGCCGCTCCCCCTCCCAGTTCCTCTTGGTCTCAAGTCATCATCGCAGTCATCGCCTACTGATCATAAGCCTCCAAGCTTTCTCATCCCTCAGCTCTCCCTTCACCATCTCACTTTGTGGTATCTCACCTGCACTCTGCGAACATGCGCTCCGCCCTGATTGTTGCTGCTGTTGCCGGCCTGGTCACTGCCGGCCCGGTTGCCCCCCGTGCCACGTCTGCGCAGGACGGCATCGACCTGAGTGTCTTCGACGTGGGTGAACCGGTCTCCCATTTCTGCTTCTTCTAACCAGGCGCTGACACGAGTTGCAGGCTGAGCCAAAGCCGACCAAGGTCGGCCCGGCAGTCGGTGTCAACCACGAGCCGCCAACTTATAACCAGGCAGAGGCGCAAGCCTCTGCTGTTCAGGGTGCCGTTGAAAACCCCGTCATCTCTGCTAGGTCGGAGCTGGCGGCACGCGCCTCGACTTGCACCACCTCCAACCGAGAACCCGACGGCTACGGGCCCGTACCATCGCCCGACACCTACGACTCCTTCATGTCGTGGACCGCGCTGGATAACATCGCCAACAGCGCCGTCGTTCCCCAAGGATACTCCTCGGTCTTTGCGGATAAGAAAGCCTCGGTGGAGGGCTCGGGCTACCAGGGTCTCTATACCTTGAACAGCTACAACCCCATCCAGTGTCAACAGGTATGTTTTGCCTTGGACTCGGTTGTGGGATACGGCCATGGCTAATAGAACCTGCCCCAGTACTGCGACGCCGCCCCCGCCTGCTACGGCTTCAACCTGTTCATGGAGAGGAACCCCAAGTTCACGCCGAGTGATACCTGCGTCGACCCCGAGAGCATCACCAACTACAAGTGCACGCTCTGGGGTGCCGGAGTCTCTGAGGCGTCCGCCACGAACCAGGGGCAATGGAGAAACCAGTTCCGTGTTGGCGTCCGTGGATCGAACGGTATGTCCTCTCTTTTCTCCCACTTTGTATCCCGCGCCACTTTACTACCTACTTCGCATGAATAGTTCGGGGAAAAAGCTGACTGGCGGGTTGAAAGGGTACAACAAGAACTCCCCCCCGGCCTCGATAGCCAACTTTGACGGCCCCTTTGCCCTCGGCGGCGCTATCCAGGCCCCGAACTCGTACATTGGCGCCAAGTACTACCCTGGCGTCTACGACCCGGGCCAGTGTGCCGCGGCGTGCCAGGCGACGACCCAGTACGACCACGACCACCCGAGGAGCGACGGCACCTACGACGCGTGCAACTTCTTCAACGCCTACGTGCTGAGCCAGAACAACGTGCCCGAGGGTACCTACTGCTCCCTGTACACCACTTCGTGGGACAAGAGCTACAGCACCAACTACGGCCAGTACCGGGGCGACGACTACTTCTCCGTCTCGCAGAGCTACAGCTACAAGCTCACCGTCCAGGACTCGGGCAGCGTTAACGCCGCTCCCCCAGCCTAAGACCGTCACTTGAGCCCGTCAGGCCCGCGAGTTTCTTCTCCTTTGGCATCCTCTGTTTTGATTTCTCTGCACAATCTTCCACTGGACCGAGCTTGGCACATAGTCGAGGGACATGTCCCGCAACTCCTCCAGTTCCCTTTTGAAGTCAACGAGTGAAAGATCGAATGACTACATACGATTGGGTTTAATGTATCTAGATTTCATTAGTACACATTCTGAGTTTGTCCAGTCCAAGTATCTGACACCAGTAAAACATACCAGCCAGCCGTGAATAGATTCTCGCACTATCACGATGTACAAGAACATGAAAGCAGCATCTCGGGACGCCAACATTTGAATGAGCAAGAAGAAGAAGATGATGATGATGATACAGCACCATAACAAAGCGTCACAAGTTGAAGACCACAAAACGACGCCATTCGTAATCCTAGTAAAACGGTGTTGACGCGTTAATGCCAACTCACCATCCAACCGGCCTACTTTGCATGGAATGTGAGCATATTGATACGGCGGGCCGTCCCTAGATCTCTTTCTCGTCGTATACGTTCGGTATATGCAGCACCTCTCTCTTAGAACTTGGAATAATTTCCTGACATGCCCCCGGATCACCGGGATGAGGTGCGTAGTAGTGGGTGTCAACGTGAGTGATTTGCCTTTTCTAAAGCCCTTTTTTCTTGTTAGGTCTATTATCCCTGAGAACGTGTAGACTCCTGCTTGAACCGCCCAGATACCGAAAAGAAAATAAATCTAACTCTATTATATCGGACCCAAACCCNACAAACAACCCCCCCCCCCCAAAAAAAAAAAACCCCCCATTCTTAGCAGTCGGGCACGCTGACGGGAATGTTGAAAGGCACGCTCGTCGCGAGCCCGCTCAGGCTCGTCTCCTTGAACTCGTTCCTCATACCCTTGGCCGTCAGGCGCATGGCGCGGATGGCGTCGTCGAGGCGGACCTTCTGGGTGCCCGTCTCGCTGCTCAGGGCCAGGTTGGCGCTCGAGATGGCCTTGATGGCGCCCAGGGCGTTCCGCTCAATGCACGGCGCCTGCACGAGGCCCCCGATCGGGTCGCAGGTCAGGCCGAGGTTGTGCTCGATGCCGATCTCGGCGGCCTGCTCGATGGCCTCGGGGCTGGCGCCCATGCAGGCGGCGAAGGCGCCGGCGGCCATGGAGCAGGCGACGCCGACCTCGGCCATGCAGCCGCCCTCGGCGGCGGAGATGGTGGCGCCGCGCTTGTACAGCATGCCGATGGCGGCGGCCGTGAGCAGGAAGGTCGCGATGTCGCGCTCCGGGTCGTCGCTGATGAACTCGATGGTGTACTTGAGCACGGCGGGGATGATGCCGGCCGCGCCGTTGGTCGGGGCCGTCACGATGCGTCCGCCGGCGGCGTTGGTCTCGTTGACGGCGATAGCGTAGACGGTGAGATAGTCCATGGTAGGGAACGTGGTACGACGCGAAGGGGACGGGGTGATGGGGTGGTCTAGGGAGCCGATGATCCGGGGAGGTTGGCGCCGTCCTGCGGTGACGCCCTGGCGTCTGGGTATGCTCAGTGCCGCAGGGGTCGACAACGACGACGACGACCCGGCCGATGCTCCCGGCAGGGAAGGCTTGTCGCCGGTTCCCTTGTCAGTCGGGTTCGGGGACGTGTGGCCGGCCGTGGAGTAGAGCCCCCGGGTCAACCTCCGGTACAGGGCCGGAGCGCGCCGGTGGAGCTTGAGCGAGCCCGGTAGTTTCGTGTCCAGTGGCGCCTGCACGCTCTCTAGGATGCTGGTGTCCATGACCTGCCAGATCTTGAACAGCTTGTGGTAGATGTCCTCGTCGGTGTAGCCATGGCTCTTCTCGTTCTCGTACACGAGCTGGGCGATGGTGAGGTTGTGCTTGCGGCACAGCGCCAGCAGGCTCGTGGCGTCTCGGAAGGGGTACCGAGGACCAGACGGCTCCTCGCCCGCGGACGTCTCGCTGTTTTCCGAGCCCTCAACCCCGTTGCCGGCCGACGCCGATGCTACGGGTGAGAGGTGGCCGGCCTGGGCGCCCTCGAGCAGCATCGTGTCCTCCTTGGCCTCGTCGAGAGGCTTGACCTCGGCGCCGTTCCGACGGTCGCCGGCGGCATCGGACCGCCTGATCTCTTTGTAGAACATATTCTCCGCCAGATCGGCCGGGTGTCTCCCGGTTCCCTCGGCGGATCCGCCTGGGGACTCCGCCGCTCGGATCATCGGGGACGAGGGCGATGACGACGCCGCATCCGGGTTGATGGACAGGGCGCCGTTGACGACGAAGCCGCCGCCGACACTGAACATGTCGTTGGTGGCCAACACGTAGCCGTCTTCGTCAAAGACGGTAAAGCGCATGCCGTTGCTGTGCATTGGCAGCTTCCGGCCCCATTCCCAGACGAAGTCGCGCTCGTAGAGGAAGGCCACCTCCTTGCCCTTGCCGCCCGGCAGGCCCTGGCCGAGGAACAGCTTCTTGGTGTTCTTGATCTCGGCGAACCTCTCGGGCACGTAGGCGGTGTCGACCGTCTCCACGTCGGCGCTCTCGAGGCCGAGCAGCAGAGCCGAAGGCGTCATGTGGCCCTCGCCCGTCAGGGCCAGGCTGCCGTAGATGGACACGCGGATCTTGTTGACCTTGTGCAGCAGGTTCGCCTCGGCCAAGTCGGCGACGAAGATGTTGCCGGCGCGCATGGGCCCGACGGTATGGGACGACGACGGGCCGATGCCGATGGAGAACAGGTCAAAGGTCGAGATGACGGCATGCTCGTGGTCGGCTTCGCTATAACTGCCCGTGTCCTCCTCATCCTCGGCCTCCTCGTTGGGTCTCTGCGCCGTGCTGCTGAATAGCCTCCGCGACGGCGGCGGCGACGACGACGATGACGACGACGACGACTGCAGACTCGCGAAAGCCGCCGCCGGGCTCGTGGTCGTGCATCGGGCCCCGTGCCGAATCGTCGGGTTGGCCGCCGAGGGGGCCCTGCATCCGGGGCCCACGAGCCGCGTTGAAGCGCGTCGAGCCGATCCCCCACGCAGCTGGGCGAGCCTCTGTATCGAAGGACGGTTCATGGCCAACGCCGGTCAGTTGAATGACTATGAGGAGTGGATGTTCTATCTCATGGGGATGTTGGAAGATGGCATGAACCCTCCGAGTCAAAACTCTGCACGTCTTGGGGGGTTTTTCGGACTGGGCGGGGGTAGCCCCGATGAGATGAGAGTGAGTGAGAGATAAGCACAGATCAAAGAGCTGCCCTCGACATCCCTCGTCCTCTGTCCCTCTCCCTCTCATCTATCTATCTATCTATCTATCTATCTATGTCTGTCTGGGGTAAGACAAACGGCCCCGGGATCGTCGCATTGACCAATCAATGAGCCGAAATTTGTAAACCCCACCGACGGGCATCAGGATACGTAATGATTTGGTGTTGTTTGACCGTCTGGACAAACCTTGTCTGCTTTGCTTGGGTAGTGAAGAGCTACGGCCTGGGTAAAGCGTACATCACAAAGTGCAAAGTTGACCGGGCATGTGCTTTACTGTGCCCACCAAGTCAGTGAGAGTGAGAGTGAGAGTGAGAGTGAGAGTGAGAGTGAGAGTGAGAGTGAGAGTGAGAGTGAGAGTGAGAGTGAGAGTGTGAGTGAGTATGAGTGTGAGTGTGAGTGTGAGTGAGTAGCCTTTTAGTGCGGGATTAGTGAGAGATGAGAGGCACGGGAGGGGAAACCACAATGAGATTATGCCGTGGCAGGCAACGGATTCAGTATCATGTAGGTAACTCTCATACCGACTCATGCTACTCACTCATCTTATGCCAACTTACCCTTCTCATCCCGTTTCGTCTCTTGGCCGTGCCACACGGTTTACCCAAGAATTCTTGCGCAGCCATGACAGAGACTCGCGACGTTCAGAGAGAGTCTCCGGCAGCGAAAGCGGAAGATCAACTGACTTCCATCGGCGAGCCGTCTACATGTGATGCGACCGCTAGCCAGCCAAGCTCGCAGCTGCAGTCGAGCTTCTTCTCCGCCCTCCCGCTAGAAATCCGCCGGACCATTTACCGTCATCTCTGGCTGGCCACCGGATCGACGCAGCACGTGTACCAGTCCAGCGCGTCCTTGTTGGCGCCTCTCTCTCACTGCCAATGCATCGCGGACCTGGACGCCGAGGATACCCGAGAGGTCGAGCTCGCGCGTATCTTGAACACCCCGCCGGGTGACCCGACCACGGTCGAGGGCGGCGTAGGCCCGATGTCGGCAGAGGAAAGAGACGCCATTATGGAATGGCGGTATCGCGTCGTATCGACCTGGTGCAACCACTGGCCATGCGAGGAAGAGCCGCCCGTCCTGCGCGCAGTCGACACCGACGCCTTGGAGGACGAAAGCGAAGAGAAGGAGACCACGCCGCCGAAGAACCGGGTGAGCCAGCACCGGCTCCTCGTCAAAGAGTTCAGCCCCTTCCTGGCAATTCTCCTCGCCTGCAAACGCATGCACGCAGAGGCAGTCGATTCCATCTACGACGCTACCACGTTCTCCTTCATCGGCGCGGATGCCCTCTCGCGCTTCCTCAACACCGCGGCGCCTGACTCTCTCGTTCGCATCACCAAGCTGCATCTGACATGGCGAGCCCCGATAGCGTCCTACATGGATCTCGACTCGGAGGAGAGCCTCACGGAAATGGCCAGGTGGGACAAGATGTGGGCCGAGGTGGCCCTCAAGATCCCTCGCCTCAAAGAGCTCCGGATCTGGGCGTACCCATACTACGCCCGATACCCGATGCCCCATGAAGAGTGGTTGAGGGCACTTCACCAATTCGGCAACGTGCCCAGGTTCGACGTCTCCTTCAGGTGGTTCCAGAATCCTCCAACGCCAGATACCGGCCCCCTGGACTTTTTGGACGACGCGCCATTCGAATACGATAGGATACCTCCGGTACAGGATAGCCCTCTCCACTTGCACTGGCGGCGGTTGATCGGCCTGCCCGCGGATGAGCCGCGTCATCCCGTGAGCCGGCGACAGAAGAGGCGGCGAGGTCTCGGGAGGGCGCTGTAGGACACCGTGACTCGAGAACAAAAGGTTCCACGGCCAGATGCCGGGGTCAGCCGTTCCTCCCCTCGTCTCACGCGGTCCTATGTGTCTGGCCCCAGGTGCCGCTATGACAGTCTGGCATGGTTGTTCGGCTTGCTTTCGTACGTGGCGCGCGTCGTCTGATGTTCCGAACGCCGACCAAGGATTTTGTACGGCGGACACGACGCAGCGCAGCCCTATTATTGATCCGCATATGGTCTCGAGTAGGCCATTCGCTCGATGAACAAGGGGCCGCAATCGTCGTTGGCGGGCTAGACAACGGATTGTGGCCGTTGGGTGTTACTTGAAGCCAGGGCATGTGCTTCAAGGCCATCTTCCAAGGATCAATCTTGCTTTCCGCGTAGAGACTAAAGGCATTGCGCCTGGAACGGCTGTTGCTTTTGTTACCTTTGTTGGACGAACATCTGGTCGGACGAACAAGAGATAACAAACGGTCAGCTGCCATCTCGATGGCTCCTCATACAAGGTAGCCAATTCCCAATTCCCTGGGCAAAAGCAACCAGCTGGTCCCAGTTCCTACTCATCTTGTACGGGGAGCAATCCCTCATCGCCGAAAGCCCCAGAGTGATGTTCAGATGACGCACGCTGTGACCTGGGCTTCGGGAACAAAGGCGACGATGCTCGAGGCTTGAGCGCTCATCGTGTTATAAAACTGACAATCCCGATGCTCAGATCGTTGTTTATTCGCAACGAGACATTCTATCCTTGCGCTCTTCTGCTCTGCGAGGAGGCTCACCTTACGTTTTCCAGCAATGAAGCCCGTTCAGACAGCCATCTTCGTGCTGGCCACGATGACAGGTGTCCAATCAGCGCCTGCAGCTGACGCCAACATCGTCATCCCAGACTCGAGTATGAGGTCCGAGTATCACACATCTTGGGTCGAAGACAGCACCGTGAGTTGTCCCAGGAGAGGCGGATTGACTACTTCTATTTCTAACCCGGAGCACAACAGATGCCGTGGCTTCGGAAACGAACCAGGGGAAAGGGCAATCCTTGCGATCCTGGAAGAGGCTAGTGTGTCGCTGGTCCTGGTTGTTATTGATGCAGTAATTAATCATCAGCCTGTATGCCAGCGGGGCCCAGGCTCGAATGAGTGTTGTTACTGGGATAATCTGAGTTTGATGGCTGTTTGCGACCGATTATAGCTCTTGATGCGATTCAAAAAAGCGGATGGAGGCTGTAGCCTACAAGCAAACTTGCTATCTCGTCGGATGTAAGTGGTGGATTGGTGGTAGGGCTTAGTTCGAGGTTTATATCAGTTGAACATTGCATAAGTCTGCTTTCACACAATCACCTAACATGCACCAAGGAATACCCTAGTTGTTATGCTCACTTCGACTACGTTCTGTCATTCTAGAAAGATCCAGTACCATAATATCCGTTGTAAAGACATTATTCTTCTGTAACAACACATTGTGTGCTAGATTCCCTGTCCACTAAATCACACTGGTAAGTTATGTCGATTTAGAGAGTGTAAACCCGCAAGGTGTGTGTGCTTGATGGCTGCTTAAGGCTTACCCCATGTAGGTAGAGTTGGTAAACAAGTGTAGGTCACATTATAGACGTTCAAAAGTTGGACTGACAAAAATCAGCAACATGCGAAGTCAGGCGTGGGACGCACATTCTCACTCTCACAAACTCAAGGAAAAAGAAACAAACACATCTTTTACAGCAGAGACTTTTGGTCATCACACTTCTCAATGAAAGGAACTAGCAACCACGCTTTTTGCACATTTTGAGGCTTCTACTCACCATTGTAGCATCTGCCTGCTGAGCCGTTGATGGTCAACTTCCACGTCTTGTGGAGCCTCTCGGTCTTTCAAAATGTCCCTTTTCCTGCTGCTGGAGATACTCAAGCGCCAATGCGAACTCGGCCACGATTATTTCCTCCATTTCTTCCACCTCCATTTCTTCCACCGTTTCTTCCACCGTTTCTTCCACCTCCAACTCTTAGTACAGCTACACCTCCAATTCCACCTCCTCCACCTCCAACTCTCAAAACTCCTCCAGCTACACGATTGTTTCCTCGACCATTATTTCCTCGACCATTATTTCCTCGACCATTTCCTCGACCATTGTTTCCTCGACCATTTCTTCCACCTCCATTTCTTCCACCTCCGTTTCTTCCACCCCCCCGACCTCCTCCAGCTCCACGACCTCCTACAGCTCCACCTCCATTACCGAGGGCAGCGGCAAGTTGTTTAACACGGGCGTCGGCGGGGACTTGGGGACCGAGGCCGGCAATATCGACGACGTTACCGCCCCCCCCGATAGCTTTGGTGGGCACAGAAAGCCCCGGGTTGGCCCTGATGTCGAGTTGTGGCTTCAGCTTGTCATCGTTGCCCTACGTGTTATATTAGTCACTTTGACCATACTCTCTTCCCTTCAGCTAGAACCTACGGTCAGATTCTCAATGTCGGCTTCCTCCTGTAAGGTAAACTGTCAGTAAAATGTGCGTCTCTTGATGCATGCGGCTTTTCTAGTAGGCTGTACTCGGTCGACAGCCTGTCACTATGTCATTGAAATATGATTCAAACTCACAATTGCCTCAGATCGCTATGGGGGGGGGTTTTTTTTTCAATCAGCATTGAACGTAATGAGCTCAGAAACCCCAGGCTTGGGTAAACTGACCTCCTGTAGGTCCTGGATATCCTCATCAAGCTTGGGGATGGCCAAAGCAACGGTGGCGTAGATGATAACGCCTATTATCAGGAGGTATTTAAAGAAAGGAACCTTCATCTTGAAACCTATGGGGTTGGTGCGTTGAAAAGTCTTGCGTGGTTGTGCAATGCTCCGCTGGCTTCAATGATTGTCAGAGAGAGAGGGAAGCTCAGTCAGTCCTTATACTGACGATCCCATATTGCTTAATACCCTGTTCTGACAGCAGCAAGCATGCAAAGACGTCGGTTGGTTTTTCACGTTGACCACGTGCATAGCGAAAAGCAATGATTCTTGGAGGTAACTTTCATCTTTAGGTTTCAAAGGAAGTATCACCAGGGGAGAATTCTACATTAGGCTAGGGAGAGGTTGCCAAAGACTGCAACGTGCGCCCTGGAAACGGCTTGGAAGACGCCAATAGGGTTAGTGACCCTCTGAGCTTATACAAACCTGTAAAGGTTGCCATGAAGATTCAGATGCAACGAAGTCTGGAAGGTTGTGTGGTTGACAAGCGCCCTTAAGCGCAAAAGCAGTTCCAAGAGCATTTCGGCAACCCCATCTGGGTTGAAACATCTACCGGATTCCGACATCCGACAAGGAGGTCGTGGTTTTGGCTCGGCAAATTTTAATTTCACCTCACGATGGTCAAGACTGCTTATCCTTTCCTATGAATGAATCATTGCGTCTTGGGTGCTGTAGGCTGCTTACTCACTGCCAGGGGGGGGGTCTCTTTCGACAAACGCACACCAATGCTTTCTGACATGAGCCAAGATGCACGAATAAGGATGCCAACAATATTTGCACAAAAGAGACTTTTGTTTTTGACTCTTGCAGGCCTTGCCCTGGTCCCATAGTCATTGAATCTTATGAGTAGCCTTGGAAACTTTTTGTTTCATTTTGTGTCTCTGCTCCCAATTTAGCTTCGGTGGACTGATTCCTTCCTCGTGCTGATATTCATCTTCAAAAGCATACTGGCAACTTTTCTCTGAAGTCTGGCCCCCAGCTTCCATAAGTTTTGCTCAAATGAGGCTTAAGTTAAAAGGTGGTTTAGCTTTGCCGATCTTCAAGGTTTGACAGGGCTTGGCCTCGGCACGCGGCACGCCGTATTAGTCGCTCCATTCAGTACAGAAAGACGAAACAGCCCTCCGGGAGGGGGCAGACACAGTCCATGCTAGCATGAATCTTAACGTTCCTCTGTCGGCCACAGGGGAAAAAAAGTTCCTAAAAATGAGGCTTACGTAGGCTTACGTCGGACCCTGAAACAGTTCACAAGAATGATTCCCGGATGTGCAGATCGGCGGGGTGGGGGAAAGGAGGGGAGCCCCATGCCGTCCCGCTGGGAGCTCCTGTGAAGGTAACACGGGCTGGAGAGAGTCCCGTGAACCCTGGAAACTGGAAAGCCTGGAATGCCGAGACAATCTGCCAAATGTCTGGACGATGAATGGAAGTAGTAACAGCTCTCAGCTCGCCATCAGCTACTCAGAGTCAGCCCGTCGGTAGGCGTGACTCGCCACGCCAAACGCCAATACCTACAAGTTGGGAAACAAAATCCGAGGCAAAACAAGTCTGGGAGACTTGCTAAGAAAATAATGACACGGAAATTCGGCGTCAAACCTGGACGAGGCAGTCGCAAAACATCAACGTGACTGACTATCCTGGCCTCGCTCCCATTGGCATGTGTGTCTTGTACTTACACTATGAATGGGACAAACCCCCAAGGAATCCATTGAAGACATTTTCAAAAGCCAGATGAAAAGTTCATCTATGAACAGCTGGTCGTTTCGACTGATTAGTAGATCAGTTGGACGAAGCCGTACGATTGCCACAGTCTAAGCCCGCGCGGCAGCCCGAGCTCTCGTTCACACATACCGGCGTCAAAGATGGGACCAGCAACATTCTCGTTCATGAGCCGGATCCCTGCTTGGCTCGCCAATCTAGCGACAGCTTAACCCGGCCCAACTCTTAGCCGCCCAGTCTACAAGGGCAGCGGGCGGCTGAAAGCTCGCATGATCTTCGCCTTTCCGTTCGTTAGACATCAGGAGCTGTAGACTAACCTGCCATCTCACCTTGCCTAGAGGCATCTTCGCCGCGCACAACCTGTGCTAATATTACCCGCAAGATCACTCTGATTCACTCACAGCGCTGCTTGCTTCGGCCATTATCTGTCAAGGAGTCTTCGACGAAGCTTTGGTATCCATGTAGGTGTGTAAAGATATTAGGATCAATACAGCAACATTCGCTGCACGTCAAGAATGTATCCTCTAGATTAGAACAACTGCCGCTTCGCTCCGCCATATTCGTCTGGAAAGTCTAGGAGCTGCGTCTTCCACATGGCTCAAAGGGAAACAATGCCGAAACGCCCGCCATCAGACCAAAGAGTGCTGCGCATACATAGAGAGGCACGGCAGTCGTCGTATCGCCAGAGGTGGCGACGAACGCAGAAACGATGCCCATCAGGCGGTTACAGGCGACTGCAATGCCGTTGCCCGTGGCGCGGTGTGCCGAAGGGAAAACCTCGACGGTGTAGGCGTAAAGGGTGCCATAGTAGATGTTGATGCAGCATGCTGGTTTGTCAAGTTTGTCAGTCCCCAGACTTTGCAGCCGTGTTTGGGGGAACTCACCAATCGCGCAGCTCAGGCCAACATTCTGGTCGGCGGTTTTCACCGCAGTGTAGGCGAAGAAGAGTGCCATGGACAAGAGCGCTCCGACGACCATCGTGTACTTCCGGCCGACATGAGGGAGATTCGCCAGGTACCCAGCAATGATCGGGCCCGGGATTCCGGAAATGTTGGTCAGCGTGAAGTTCCGCCACGTCTGATAAGGGGTCTCTACGCTGTTCGGAACTCTCGATGCAAGGTAAGACCTGTTAACAGAGTCTCCGTTAGCTGCCATGACACTGCTCAGAGCCTTCCTCGTCCTTTTACTCACGGAAGAAATACGTAAAAGAGAGGATAGGCGAGGCCGATCAGAGTCCACGACATCCAAACCATGGTGGTGCTGAGTGCCATCTTTCTGGTCACGAAAAGGCCCTTGACGTGTTCGACCAGCTCGTTCAGCACGAACTTGAAGGTATGCCTGTCTTGCCCCGCGTTCTTCATCTTCCCGCACGCCGCGAGCTTCTCTTCTGTGAGCGAGCACTCTCTCCCGTACTTCTGTGCCAACTGCTGGTAGTTGCGCACAAGATCGGCATCTCGGCCGACGCTGAGGAGGTACTTTGGAGTCTCCTTCAAGCGCATGACGGTGACTCGTGCGACGGAGGTGAGGAAGACAAACGCGCCGGCCGTGAACGAGACGTATCGCCAACCGGGGTTGTTCGACCAGTTGCAAGTTTGCCCTGCTGTGCAGTTCCATCGGTCCTGGGCTATGCGAGCTTAGCCACGCTGTCGACGGGCGACTGTCAACGGTGGTTTCTTCTTACTCAGGAACCCCCAGGCAATGAAGCCCGTCAGGGCTTGTCCGAACCCCCACCAAAGAGCCAAAGCCGTCACCGTCCACTGCTTGCTGCTGGGCAGAAACTCGAGAAAGACGGTGGGATCGAGGACCAGGTTGCCGCCGGCGCCGAATGCCGAGAGGGCGATGAAGAAGCCCCAGGATGCGATGTTGGGACTTGCGCCCGACACGACGGTCGCGAGGGCGGTGATCAACAAGGTGACGTTGAACGCGATCCTCCTCCCAATGATATCGGCGCCGAACCCCCAAAAGATGGCGCCGACCAGCAGCCCGACGTAGAGCGAGATGGTTCCGGCATTCCGATACGTCGACGGCGACGCCAGCTCCAGGAACGCCCCGGTGTTGGTGACGGATTGCACGAGCGCGATGAGGGAATCGACGGCGTAGCCGAAGCCGTTGAGGACGAAGAGCTTCCAGTGAAATGGAGTCCAACCGATTTGATCGTTAGCCTTTGGGACAGGTCAGTGGAGTTCATCTTTGAGCCGGTTGGGCAACACGTGAGCGGAGATNCCCCCCCCCCCCCCCCCCCCCGGGTGTGGGGGGGAAGCCAAAGACTCCCAGCGGCTTTTTTTCTCTTCATTCTTTTTTTTACTCGGACATGTTTTGTGTTCATACGTCATTGACGAGGCGCATCTTTCTCGCCAGCACGGGGTCCTCTCCCTCGTGTTCCAAGATATCCTTGGCCGAGCTGACGGAGCTGTCTTCGAAGTCGGACACGGGCGCCGGCGCGTCGGTGTCGACCGGCTTCTTCTGCATCGCCGGGTCCAGCATGGTCGGCTCTTGTTGTTTTGCAAGCATGGAATGCAAGTTGTTCCTGTTGCTGTTCGACAGTGGGGGAACACAGAGAGGCAGAGAACGAGATTCCAGACGGGAGGGGTGGCGTTTGCAGGAACGACAATTCAGATGGAGAGGTCCGAGTTGTTCATTTGCCTGCAGAGTGCGTAGAGGGCGAGCCTCAATTCATGTCGTCTTACGATCAGGGGGTTTTTTTTGTCGGGTTTTGTGAGCGAGCAAGTGCCCACTCTTGTACTTTGAGTGATTTGTTGGGAACTGATACTATCCCATTTCGCCCTATGTTGGTTGATGTTCTTGGCCACAAACAAGTGTCCCATGCCCGTCCGCCGCAGGCTTGCAGCGCCTGTGCCCCTCTGGTCGCTGTGGGACATGCAGAGGATTCCAGGTGATGATTAGAGAGGGGAAATCTCTATCCGTACTGTCTCTTGAAGCGACCGGTATCAGGCTGGCCCAATTGGATGCGGAATAGGCGAAGCATCACAGACACCACTCTCGATGAAACGTTGCCATGATTGTGCTTGGACCTGGNAGAGCCCCCCCCCCCCCCACGTGCGAGGGGTTAACTGCGCGAGCGGTTGGGGAGGGATCGGCAGGCGAATTCTTGTTTTTTCCATCAACGCTCTCTCCTAACGCTCTGAGCGCCGCGCCGCGCCGCGCCGCTGCTTGCCGAATAGGCGTTGCTCCAAGCTGGAAGATCCGCGAGCCGAGGGAAACAAGGTTCGTCAGCGCATTCGACGGCGAAACCATGTGATCCACTGTGGCTTCCCCCCCCCCTTCTTCAATTGAAGCCGCCTGAGCATCTTGGAAAATGATCGGTCCGTCGGTCCCGGTGGACTCTTGGGGCCCGTAATGCCCGGCCTCTGACCTCCGTCTCCGGTCCCCACTCCTGCCGGGCGGCACCGGGCGACGCCCCACCCGTGCCGTTCCGAAATTGTCTGGGCACTCTCTCAGCTCCGCCGATGGAGCGCCAACTGCCCCCGCTGCAGCAGACCTGAACTCTATGGATGGTTGAAGCTGAATCGAGTTTCAAATGAGCCAAGTAGAACCTTTGTTCGAGTCCCCACCAATGGTCCACTTTCGGCAGCCGGCAGCTTCGGCACGAATCGATCCAAGCTGGAAAGACAAACAGCGTCCGTCTACCCTGGAGACAGACCATCCTTGTGGCCTCACTCTTTCTCATCTACTAAGCTACTTGGACTTTTGGTCTGAGTCTTCCCAGTCAGTCTCCCGCACAAATCCTGGGGTTGAGTGTTGGCCAAGGCACGGTATCATCCAGGCGATTCATGGGATTGTCGTCCCACTAAATATCCCTCTCCCCGCTCGAGGAATGGGTTTGGCCAACATCAGAATGTTTCCCTTGAAGCGGATCCGCTCGCCGAACAGCATTACTGATAATGTCAGATTATGCCGCCAGGCTGTAAAGGTTGCAGTGCCGTTGCATAGAGTAACAATGCTGGGGCGGGCCCAGCGTACGCTTTTGCAATTCGACAGATAAGCGTCGAAGGGCAACCCAGCCTGGTCCCGCATTTCTCGCCTTTTTCGTCGCTTGATTATGTGTCCGAAAACGTCAGATCCGCTGACTGCACACAAGGGATCCGAAGACCAGACCCAATTCGGTGGTTGCAATAGGGAACTATCGTTACCTCACATTCAGCTGGTAACGTACTATAATTTGCCTTTATTCGTACCCTTTCGTTTGGATATGGGCTTGATCATGGAGGCCTGGAAGGTTCGAGACGATCATACGTTCGGTTCCGTGTCCCAAGTTTCCCTTCTGGAGCGAGTCGTGCGGCCACGTTGCTCGACTACACCTACCAGCGGTGGGTGGTCCCGATCACCGACAACGGTGGGCTCGGGACATGTTGCGATCAATCCGACGGGAACCCCTTGGAATTGGCTCAGATACCACAAACGACTGACCTACCCGGTCTTTCGTCCAGACGTCAGAGACACCCTGCAGGGACAACCGCCAACGTGCATGGCGAGACATTGTCACATCGGGCAGCAGCTATCGTCAGCCTGACGCTGCACGTAATCTTGGTTGCTAATCGCCGTCACGAGTGCGCAAGTTATAGCACTTAATGCTGTGTTCTCCATTGTTTTCTTATATATATATATATATTCTTGTGTACCTGTGCGACCTCAAAGAGGGACTGGACTGCCTTGGCCACGTACCTTGGTCGCGAGTGCGTAAAGCAGATGGATGCCTGCCGCTTGCGGTCCACATGAGAATGAAAGCGGTGCTCCTTCGTCCCGACGGGGCCAACTAAGGTGAGGCTTGGTGTGCACACTCTGTAATCTACATTCTGACGCTATCCCTCGGGAACTTGACGGCATGCGGGGACGGACGGAGTCGACCCCCAGCTGTCCCGACAGAGACGAACATGTCAGCAACCCTGCAAGTGCCGACCAGCGTCGTGCCGGATGGATCCTGTCCGCCTGTCTGGACCGACCGAATCTGCCATCTGATGGGTGTGCGGGGTTTGAAAGGCGGCGCTAGGGCTCATTGAAGACCAGAGCGAGTTCGCGGTGGGAGCGATCGAGGCCGGGGGACACCGCCGTTGTGCATATGTACCGTTGGACAGGCAGGGTTAGGCAGGGTATTTTGGTCGAACCCACAGCCACTGGAGGCGATCAATGACATTCAAGTTAGTTTGCTACTCTCGACACCGAGCTTTTGGGTCACCCCGACGCCCCCTCCAAAGTCTTTGGTAGGCAAACCCGTCTGGCCGCCCCGTTCGATCCATCACCAACTCCAAACCAGCTCTTGTCCGTCGACGGAGACGTAAGAGTTGTCAACACGACTACCACTCCGAAATGCACCATCCATCTCCGCGGTACGAAAGCGAACCGAGACTGACGCCTGGCTACATGGGTCTCCCCCATGCATCCCCATGCGGGGAAAGGCGAAGCCCCCGACTGCCCCGAGAAGAGCTCGTCACAGCAGACCGGGCTCCCTTGGCGTCCTCCCTTTGTTGACTGCTGGGACGAGGCCTGCTGGGGCGTGGACCGCAGTCCCGGATCGTCAATGTCCTTTTTTTTGTAAGCTTAGCCGCATGCAGCCCGGCAACCGTCATCTCTCCAAACTGCCGCCCTTGATGTGGCCGTATACCAGCGCGGATGCAACCTGTACGTACGCCTTCTTCTCCCTGCTGCTTTACTGGTCAAACCACCCGGCGCGTACGTAGCCATCTGAAGGAGAGCTACACTAGGATGACGATGGCTTGGCATGGCTGGGGTTGGTAGCAGCTGACTCAGAATCCCGTCCAGTCAGTCCCTTTTGATCCTTTCGCTCTGGTTTTCCATCTATCTCCCCCTTGCCCCTTCAAGCTCTTTCAGAGGCCATTGTCGAATCCCGCGCGTCCTTTCTATTAAAGCTCCCGACGTTGCCCTGCCTGTCGGTTCGTCCCATCGGCCTTCCGTCCTTCAAACAAGCCACATCCACACTGAACGAGGGATTCAACGTCTTGTAAACAGGCCGTTTTCAGCCAAGGCGCAGCAACAGCAGCAGCAGCAAGGAGTTCTCTCAAAGGCCATTGAGAGTAATTCGGGTCCAGCATTTCGAACAACGAAACGAAACGACCACAAACGTCGGAAGAGACTGCCAGAAACACATACAAAGTGAGAGTGAGAAGGAAAGAGAAGCACAGAGAGAGAGAAACGGAGCGTCGACAAACGTACAAGAACACATCATGTCAGCACCAGTATAACGGCTCTCGTTGCCGCCATCGAGCAGCCCAGCACACCCAATCCTCCCAACAACATGTCCGCAGACGTGCCCTTCGACATCGTCTCGGCCACCATCTGCGCCGTTCTCATCCTCGTCCGCTGCGGATACCGCCTATTCTGGCGATGCCGAGCCCACGAGACCTGCCACCGGACATGGCACGCCGATGATGCTTACATGGCCTTCGCCCTCGTGCCGCTCGTCGGCCGCACGGCCTGCATCTCGGTTTCCTTCTATCTCAACCCGACGCACACCTACGCCCGGGCCGCCGAAGAGGCCGCCGCCGCGCGCGGCATCGCTGTCGAGAGCCTTCAGGAGTACTACGTCATATCACACAAGTTGTTGATCCCGGCGCGGATATTCTATGCCTTGTTGTACGTTGCCCTTGTATCTTGCGCTTATTGTGACTCGCCTCACGGCGGTTTATGGAAATGCACACACACACACACACACACACACACACACTCTCTCTCTCTCTCTCTCTCTCTCTCTCTCTCTCTCTCTCGATTGCGTCGTGCCCCTGGCTAACTCTCTCGTATTAGCCTGTGGTCGTTGAAGCTCTGCCTGCTCAACTTTTACTCCCGCTTCGTGGATGTTTTCCACTGGGGCAAAATCGCAACCACTGCCCTTTGGTGGTTTATCGTCGTCACTTTCTTCGTCATTTTGATACCCACTCTAGCGGAATGCCGGCCACTCGACTTGTAGGTCGGCTGCCAGTCTTGCATAGTGCGTATCTCTGTCTAACAAACCTGATAGAATGTGGTCTCCCGATCCCACTGGCGCAAGTATGTTGTCCAACGTTGCTCGAGGGTGCGGCCGGAAACTAACGTGGAAGACTCAGATACTTGTCACCGAGCGCTGGGAAACCTCATTACTATGGCTGTCTTCAACATCATTACCGATGTCGCGCTCATAATCTTCCCCTTCCCCATTCTTCGGCATGTCAAGCTTGAGGGCAAAGTGTATGTCTGGCCTTGCGCTGGCGCCTCCAGCCTCCGGATACTGATAAACGTTTGCAGGAAATTCCAGCTCATCTTCCTGTTCAGCATCGCGGGCCTTGTTGTCGCCATTACCATCATGCGACTCCCCATGATACTGAACCAGGCAGTATCGCAGAGATCTCGCTCCATGGTACGGACGTCACACAAGTTGACAAACCTTTAGCCAGACCCCGAGTGCTAACGATGTCGTCAGTGGGCCTCCATCGAGATGCTCTGCGCCTGCATCGTCGCAAACACGGCCTTCTACTATGCCTTGTTGAAGGACTACCAGCGAGGCCACGACTCGCGTATCGGGGGTTCGAGTTACGCCCAGCAACCCGACTACTACATGCAAGCGATCCCTTCGTCCGATGCGCGCAAGGGCTCCTCGCGGTCGGACACATTGGATGTCCTGGATTGTTGGTCGCGAGCGAGCAGATCTAGCAGATCCAGCAGTATACCAATGATATCTTGAGCACGTTTACCATGTACATGATTTAGGAGTTAGGGAGTACCTCAACCAGGCGTCTCGTGATGCCGTGCTCATCATTGTGTGTGTGTGTGTGTGTGTGTGTCTCGCAACGTCTGTCAATCAAACTACTACTCTTCCGTTCTTGAGACACATTGCCTCTATGACAATGACATCAGAGACCGTTTGTCACTGGATGAGTTGCAACCTCCTGGAAAAGGATCCAGGGTGTCGAGCGTAGACGCTCTTCGGACCCAGTTCAACAAACTCCAATCTCATATGGGTTCTCTCGGGCCTCGACCATTTGCTGTTTTTCGCCTCAATGTTCGCGCTAATACACTGCTTTCCTCTCGAACCTTTGTCAGCGACTTCTTTCCCTTATCGATGTAGAACACCATCTGACGATATCATCGCCATCCAGGTTCTTCGTCGGCCACATGCAATAATTGGGGCTGTCGTGATTGTATCATGTGGGGGATCACCCATGTCACGGCTCCGGAGCGGCAGACGGTTCGGGCCAGAAGTAACTAGGTTACAGGTAGCTACTACATGTGGCTTCCGCACACCCATGACCAGGTAAACCTTGTGATTCAGAGATGACCCACGAAGGTTTTCTTGGAACCAGGAAGCTGCCGGTATGATTATCCCGACCAAGACAACTCACATATGGGGTGGCGTGGACTTGCAATTTCTCTAGCCATACCTGGGACACCAGGGTTTGATCTCTTGATAGTATGTCGTGCTTTGCGTCGGAAGGTCATCGGGTGAAACCATGTTTGACACTATCTGTGGCACTCCCAATGTAGTAGGGCTCAGGCAGATCCCAGTCTCTTAATACAAGATTCTAGAGGACTTCCAAGAATTCTCGTGGGGCTACAACTAGAAGCTAGTCAAGAGTAACTCTTCCAAATCCAGCGCAACATGACCAGCCAATAGGATCACGTGCGGTCTGGGAACAAGCTGATGCAGCCAAGACGTCGTCGTACATGTCGTCATTGACAGAAACGAAGTTGATGCCATGTGGGCTTCGCTGGCGACGGAAGGACGTGCCACAGCCAACCACAGGGTCAACCTGCGAGCACCCCTCGGCTCTCCCGAACTTTTGTCGTAGATCCCTCGGTAGTCGGGAGGATCGTGCAGCATGCAACTCGGTCCATGAGACCTTGTCGTCCGAACAGGGTCGCCTTGGCGCGAGTGAAGACGGGGAATATGACGACCTGCGTCCGGGCCCAGAGCCTCGCACACGGTAGAGTCTTTCCCAAGTGTGCAAAAAGCTTGTTTCGAGAAGCTGCGTGGTGTTGGAGGCTGGAGCGCTCGATGGAAGTTGACCATGGTCTATTTTCATGCCATCTTGGTTCGGGGTTCCCACTGGGGAGATAACGGATGTATCATGGATCCACGTCCGAAGCTTGACTTTTGAATTGCAAACAAAACAGCGACGTAAACCTGCCTTAAACCTTTCCTAATGTAATCAACTCAACTTCGAAAGCTTCTTGGTGCTCGCCGCATCACATTACTTGACATGTCTGTCGGCAATTAGGGAATTCCCCCCTCAGGTTCGGTGATACCAATTTCTTATTTTCGTTCAATGAAAAAAAAAAACGATATTCTTCTGTCAAGTGGCCATATCAGTATGAACTGAGAGTCCCAATCTGATGGACCGTCCTAGGAAGTCCAGGAACCGCAACGGTAGCCTGTCCACTACCGCACTGCTGCTGGAATCTCTCACGGGTGTGGGTGGACGTTAGACAAGCCCTGCGGAAATGTACTAAGGATCTTTTCTGGAGATGCAGCTCAAGTGGACCCGGGGGAAAGGGATGGGTGAAGAGGAGANGGGGGGGGGGCAGAGACCCGTCGACGCACGTCTGAATCCTTGGTATTAAACAGGCCAGCTTTCGTGCTCGGTCAGGTTCCGAGTTGGACTGGGGACGCGGGGCGGTCTGGAAGACGGGGCGGGCGATGGCCCCGGAAACCAAACTTGCTCCGGAATCTTCCTCCCCAGGTATCCATCCAGTCGGTGTACACAAGAGGGAGGCGAGCTTTGAAAAACGCGGGGATCGGCCGGGCGGAGAGTGGAAATCATCGAGATTCCTCTGGGTCTGCCAAAACGGAAGAACACTGGAGGTTATGGCATGATGGTCTTTGACTTGCAGATGTCAACCTTTCGGGGTTTCTCTTGCCCATCTCTAGGTCCACTGCATTTTTCTTCTTGAGGGAATTCCCTCAAATCTTTAACTCCTTGTCGATGTACCTGAAAAAGCGTGTGCTGTTGGACTACTCTCATTGCAGCTTTTGGGCCTGTCGTCGAGGCTTCACGTTGCTTCATACAGTCACGGGCGACGGGGAGACTGGTTTTAAAATTTGACGCTTCAAGCGTCCAGATGCATTATGGCATTAATCCATCCTATCGACGTGATGCTTGCTGGATCTCGCAACTTGCACGAGTCTCATAATATATCGCAAGTGGGCTCTTTTTTTTTTCTATCTTAAATGTACAATACGCACCTTTTATGGGTATCGATGAAACATTATACTTCCGCTTCACATTACTCGTAGTACTTAGACCAGGTATCTGAAGCCCTTGCCCATCTGGCGGGCAGCCTCGATCTCGTCGCCGTGGGTGATGTCGGCCGTCTGGTGGGCGACGTCACCGTGGACCTCCCAAGCGCGCTCGCCCTCCTCAAGCTTCTTGTTGAGGTTGTCGAGGATGACCTTGAAGACATAGCAGCCGATGATGGTGGCTCCGAACATGGCGGTGACGATTCCGTAACTCTTGCGGAAACCGTTGTCCTTGAGACCCCAGACGTACGAGCCGGCAATGTTGCCCAGCTGGGAGAAGGCGTTGATCATGGCGATGGCGACGGCACGCTTGGCGGGGGGGCGGGGGAAGGAGGAGGAGATCCAGGAGTAGAAGACGATGAAGCCGGCGTAGGAGCTGGCCTGGAGGAAGAGGGCGACGTAGCGGGCGGCAACGTTCAGGGTCGACATGGAGATGACGAAACCAACGAGACCGACGCAGATAGGACCGACAATGTGCCAGAACTAGAAGGGAAAGGAAAGGAAAGGAAACAAAGAGTCAGTACCGAGTATCTCGAACTATGGGAAGCTCTCGTTGTAGGAAAACTTACTCTCTCCTGCTGACGATCGGCGTGCCAGGCGTTGATGAGGGAGACGATGCAGGAGAAAGCCCAGGGGGGCGAGCTCATGAGCAGGGTCGGAACATAGCTGAAGCCAAGGGTACCGGTGAGAGTGGGCTACACGCGTGTTAGTCGCCTTGGTCCTTCGAGGAGTAGTTGTGGGGGACTGCAAAACTCACGAAGAAGGCGTTGAACGACAGGCCGACGACGTATGCGGTGAAGGTGATCATCATGACGTAGATTTTGACGTCCTTCACGGCCATGTACAGACCGTCCATAGGGCCCATGGCGTCCGAGTCGACATCGGCCTCGCCGACGTCCTCCGTCATGCGAAGCTGGGCGACGTACAGCTCCTCCTCGGTGAAGCCCTTGGAGTTGGTGGGCAAGTCGGGGAGGATGAAGGCGGCGGAGATGGCGACGGCCATGGTGATGCCGCCTTCGATCCAGAAGAGCCAGCGCCACGCGGCGTGGCCGAGGACGCCCTGCATGTTGGACAGGACGCCGGCGCCGATGAGGGCCGAGAAGGCGTTGGAGATGAGGTTGCCGCAGAACAGGATGGCGTTGCGGGTGCTGAGCTCGCGGCGGGTGTACCACTTGGACAGGATGAGCAGGGCGCCGGGCAGGAAGGCGGCCTCGACGAAGCCCAGGAAGAAGCGGGTGGCGACCATGCCGCCGAAGCTGGTGGTGACGCCGGACAGGGTCGAGATGAGGCCCCAGACGAGCATGGCGGCGGCGATGTACCAGGACGGGCGCGAGATCTTGTTGATGACCATGTTGGAGGGGACCTGCATGAGGATGTAGCCGACGTACAGGATGCTCAGGCAGGTGGCGTATTGCGTGTCGTCGAGGTTGAGGTCGGTCTGCAGACCGCGGAGACGAGCGGCCGCGATGTTGTTTCTGTCGAGGTAGTCTGGGGAGGCCGGGGTTGCCGTGTGTCAGCAACATGGAATTCATATCATGAAAAAGGCGGACAAACAGCACAGCCGAGNACGTACTCATGATGTAGATGAGCACAAAGAGCGAGCACCGCGTGTCGATCTTGCGCTTCAAGCTCTTCTCCACGGCCACGCGGCGCTCCGGGCTCATGACCCGGGGGGCGTTGGGGTCCGCGGGAACTTGGTTCTCGACATTGTCAACGTCGACGCCTTTGTTGTCCAGGCCCTGGGTGATTTTCATCTGATCGTTTAGCTGAGCGGCGTCCATCTCCGCGCGATTGTCGCCCTTGTCGGGTCTCTTCCAAAGTATACGACCAAGACCGCGCGCGCTATAGAGTGACGGA
>NWBT01000046.1:3747436-3767965 GCA_003386485.1 Colletotrichum lentis
GGGGGGGGGGGGGGAACGATTAACCAACCCCTCCCTCTCCCACTCTCAAAAAAACATTTTTTCTTATGTGGGGGGTGAGACCTGAATGCAACCATCGAGTACAGAGTAGTTCCTACTGCGTCGAGGTGCGCGTGAGAAGGAAGAGTTTTTGAGTAGGGTGGCGCCGGGATCTGGATCGGAAAACGAAATGGGCCCAGCCTGGCGCCAGTT
The DNA here is from genome assembly GCA_003386485.1 of Colletotrichum lentis. NCBI lineage: Eukaryota > Fungi > Ascomycota > Sordariomycetes > Glomerellales > Glomerellaceae > Colletotrichum > Colletotrichum lentis. Next base: position 3,747,647 of record NWBT01000046.1, read on the forward strand.
CCCCGTCCGGCCCAGGTACGCGACCAACGACGGTCGAGGCCTCGCGGTTGCGATGGAGCTTCCTCGACCGCATCAGGATGACCTGGGCAACAAGACCGCCCGCCCCTACGTAGTGCACTACACGGGGAAGCAGGCCGGGGTGAATCGGGGGGCGGAGGAGAGAGAGAGAGAGAGAGAGAGAGAGAGAGAGAGAGAGAGAGAGAGACTGGAGATCAGGTAGAGAGACTCTACAGAGTAAGCACGCCGGACGAGTTTGCAACTCGGGGAACGTCACCTTGCATTCCGAGGGAGGGGACAACAGGCCAGGCCGGCCACGGTCTAACCAGACGGCGCCCACCTCGCCCCCTCCACACATTGCCCCGGAGTCCGGGCTTTGGAGAAGAAAAGAAAAAGCTGGCCAGGTCCGCTGGAGTCCCGGCGGACCCCGAGATGGGATGTGGGCATTTTGGCGTTGGTGGCCCCCCCAGCCTTGTACAAGTTTCAACTTCCCCAAGGGGATCCCGCAGTTTACTCGTGTTTGCGAGAGTCTTGGCCCTAGGGGAAGATGGTACGAAAGACAGAAAAAAAAAAAAGAAAAGAAAAGAAAAAAAAAACGAAAAGAAAAGAAGAAAAAAAAAAACCACGCACGAATGGGGCAAACTGGGGAAATCTGTCTCGTGGGTTGAGGATAGGACCGACGTTTCGCCGTAGCTGGTCCCCCCCCCCAACCTGCGTCAAGTGCCGGGGGAGATGCATCCTCTTTGCGTCTTGCGGCGTTGGAAAAGACTCAAGCCTGTGTACTCTGCATTCGCACGGCTGCTCTGGACGAATGGTGTGGGAGTCGGGGACAAGGGGGGGAGAGAACGCACAAGGTAACGTGGGGAAGGCAAGCGTCCAGTGGGCTGCACACCTAGCCAGGCCAGGCTTGTCTCCTTGAGGACAAGATCAACGGCGCTCGTCTCCAAAAGCCGGCATGTGTCGCCGGCACGGCCTGCCTTCGGCCAACAGCAGGGCGCGGAGTCTTGCGGAGTTCAAACGAATTGTGACGTGAGCGAGCCGTTTTCGACCACCAGTAGTACTGAGTATCCGCAGAGACTACGGATACACAACATTGTACGCTGACACACGTACTATCTGCAAAGTAGCATATACGCCAACTGCTGGCCAAGTTTGTGAAAGAAAAAGGGTGACTTTGGCTGATGACTCAGCCTGTTTGTTAGTTGGGGCCTGTGAAAAGTCAAGCGTTGCACATCCGAATACACTCTTCGTACTTACAGCCTGCTTGTTGACAAAACTCCTGTTCCTGACAACTCACGTGGCCGTAGTCCCTTTTCAGGCCCCTGCCGCAGATGACGTTTCTGTCCCATTTTCCGTGACACCACACAATGTGGCTTTCGACTGGGCTCGGGTGAAAGATGCTCGGTGCGCCCTCCGGCCACGCCGTTCGCGATGCCGAGCGTGTACCCGACTCCGGGAGTACAGGATGGCTTCCCATGCCCGACATCGCCTCCCCAGGTGCAACAAATGGGGCCTGGCGCCAAGTTCAGAGTTTTCTTCCGCTTCAAAACTAAAACGACACCGAATGGTCATATCTTCACCAAGCTTCGGCGTTCTTGGCCCGCCTGCTTCTCACTGCGAGCTGCAAGCCGGCCGTACGTACCGCCCCCCCCCTTCTTACCGCATCCAGTCTCCCTTTGGACTCTGGTTGGCGGCTGGGGAATTCAAGAATCCAGTGTCGCTCAGGCCAAGAAACCTCGCGCCGTTGCCGCGCCGGAGAAAACACCTCTCTGCGACGGACAGGGATGCCGGACGCATGCGTACACAGTTGCTCCGAACGTGGTCTTTTCTCTAATTGCGCATTCCAATAGGGACTGCCTTGCCTACGTATCTTGGTGTACATAGTCCCAATGAACAGCCCCACGAGGAGCGTCAGCATGGCATGAGCAAGGAGCCCCCCCCCCCCCCAAACTAAGTGGTCGTTTCCATCGCCAACTGTCATCTTCTCGAGAAGACGATCCAGTCCTCGAGAAGAGGGGGGGAATCCCAAGGCCATTTTGGCCGATCTCTCGGTCTTTGATAACTGACCCATTCGGTCCAGCGCATTCCGAGAGTTTTCTGGATTGGCGGCACGCAGGATCAGGTAACACCCCATCCATCAACTCGTGTCTCATGAGTCCAACCGGCTTAAAAAACGTCCTTCACCACGTAACCCTAGCGTAGCATCACTGAAGTTTCTGACCAGGGGATGCGCTTAGTGACGGTCGACAGTGGGAGTCTTGGCTCCGGGTTTTGCTGGTCCTCCAGCGGCTCGGTGCGTAGGATTAATCCCCGAAAGCCTAAGCGTTGTAGAGGATGTTCTCACGACATTGTGGCCCCCGAGTCTCCGCTCATCAAGAGCTTCTCGGCCGCCGCCTCATCACCTTCCTCGTCGTCGGAGTCGTCGTCGTCGTCGGAGTCGTCTCCATCCATGAGGTCGATCACAAGAACCGACCCCGAGCTCAAGGTGTCCAGCTGGAAACCAGCCTGCAGGACGTCCGAGGCATCAAAAATGCAACCGGCAACGTCGAGGCTGATGTCGGCGTCCTTCAGCGCCAGGCAGACGAGGCGGAAATGCTCATGATGGGCGTCCGTCACGTCGGCGCCGTCCTTCTCCCCGTCGAAGATCAGCACAACATTGCGATGGCTGAAGCAAAAAGCGTCGTTGACCTCGGGACGAGCCGCGTCTTTCAGCGCCGCCGCGAGCTTTGACGGCTCGGTCTGGGTGTTGGCCGTGAGTCGTGTAAAGATGCGGCCGTTAAGCAGTGCCGTTGCCGTGCTTGGTTGCGCCGGAGAGAAGATTTTGACGTTGGGCGGCAGCGTCGGGGCGCTGGAAGCTTGGCCGTTCGACGGTTCGTTTGTGATCATATTGATCGTTAATTGGCGAGGGCTTGCTAGGCAGTCAGTATCCGTGACCGTTGTGGGACAATTCGGTCATGTTCGCAGTTCGTCTCAAATTCGGATGCAAAGTTTTCGTGGCTGACTAATCGGCACACTGGAGACCTGCGGCGGGCCGGCCGGCCGGAGCCGAAGAAGCCCGGAAGATGTTCGGGTGGGTCCCGAAACCGCCGGAATACGGCCAAAATGGCAGGTCTTTTCTGCGTACAGAGTCTAAACATTCACGTTTGTCTTTACCAAATCCGCTGGGTCAAGATCTGCATCACGCGATATCTGAGGACTCGGCGCTCTCACTCGCGTCGGCTTCTCACTCAGTTGGCTGACGGGAAGACCAAGTAAGCAACACCGGCGACGCGTGCGAGGTGACACCGACAAGGACGCTGACAGCCATCCCGCTCATCCTTCTTTGCTCGGAACTCATCCGGTTCTTCTCCTCAAAAAGCTCACGGTGTGCCGTGGGGTGAGGGATGACGTCCAAACCAGCCCTTTTCAAGCTGTTCTACGCCAGCTGGCTGACTGAAAGTCTTCATCTTCAATGATGAAATGGTGTCTTAGCGAAATTGAATTACTCTCCAATGGCAGTTGGTCACGTCACCGATCAGCCTGATCATCAAAGTGGCACATCTGAGAATACAACCTACTCGTGTATAGTTGGCGGTGTCGGTAAGCATGAGCATTAGCATGCGACACTATCGAGGGAGATACTTTTCCATCACCAAGCCTCCATTCGATTCGATGCCCAACGCAAGCGAAGTACGTTGGGCCACTTGCGTCAGCAGTCCGCTTCGCAGGCGTTTTCAGTGCCGCAATGGTACTCCCCACGGGCAGCTGGTTCGAGAGGCCAAGCCCAGCTTGGCCTGCATGGTGATGCAAGCAGGGTCCCAGGCAGTTCGAAGTCTGCTGATCCAGCTGATTCTAGCGACCACAATTGGACTGCGCCGCACGGGGTAAACCAGAGGTCCACGCCACGGCGTCCCGAGGATCCCTTGTGGAGCGTTATCGGAAGTGGCACATGACGGCCTGGAGTATTCAACCAAGGGCAGTGATATGCGAGTGAATGCGCTTGGTCGTGAACACCATTGACGATGGCGGTCTTTGATCTTCAGTCAGCTGTATTCGGAACCGACAAAGCGTCTTGCCAAGTGGCAAGCATGGCGATGATGGTCGCGATGACATGGTCTTCATCGACATCGATGACGTATATCTTTACCGATGCCGAGTACATGTAGTTGGAATAGAGCGAGAACCAAAGATTATTTAAAACGACTCAGAGAATCCTATAGACGAGAAACAGATTTTTACCCTCACCACAAAAAAAAAAAGATCAGTCAAGACGCACAGCAAACAAACACCAATATCCTACCATAAATCACTTGATTACACACTCTCTCCTCGATCAATTCAACAAAAAATGGCCCCGAGGTGCGTTTTCCTGATCAAAGTCTCGCGTGACAAACGCAAGGGCAGCCGAACTGATATGAACCCCCAAAATCCAAAACTCCCACAGACGGTTCTCCCTCAACCTCTCTCCTGCCTCCAGGGCGACGAAACGGGTGATGGCACAACGCAGCGACAATCGTCGCTCTTTCGATTCCCAGGCTAGCTCGTCCACCCTTGGCGCTATGCCCGTCGTCCAAGTCGAAAGCTACCTGACGGCTCCGGCTGCTCGCTGGTCGACCGCAAACCGGATCTGAATTTCCTTTTTCGATGTATACGAAGTGTGGATCACAAATGATTTTGTACTTTTAGTTTTCTTATAGTTTGGACGGCATGACCTGATTCCCCGACGAAGCTCTCGTTCGGAAATGGCAATGCCCTGGTAAATACCCCGAACGGAGGACGTGTGCCAAGAACATCATGTGCTATCTTTACCAAAAAAAAAACATGTATCTAAATCACAGCAATGACGTTTGCATTCTCTGACGCGGATACATTTTCGCATCAATTCCACTTTTCTTTGCTTAGGTTCCCGATATTTCCAGTTACCTGGAATAGACTCGTGAAGGTGAGAGAGAAGAGGGTCGATTTCGCTTCATATCAGTGGATGTACTAGCCAAACAAGTAGAATTACGACGTGACAAATATTATACAACGAATTGTTGGAGCTCAAAGACCCCTCCAATCGCAAAACAAACACATCACAGCGCATCCTAAAAGCTGTTCCCCCCTCAGAGAGAGACCTTGAAGAACTTGGCCACACAGGGCACTCCGGCCTCGTTCATGGCGAAAAGCATGTAGTACCCGGGGACGGCCACGCCGTAGTCGTCCGGAACATTGACAGTAAACGCCTTGCCGTCGCCGCCGTCCTGTCCATCGAGAGGAATGCGCCGCTGGTCCGTGTTGACAGTGTGGGTGGTCGCGCTGACGCGGATCATGCTGAAGGTGTATGCGCCCGCGTCCTGCATGGTGACTGTGATGGGGGCCCCGGCCTTCACGGTGGTTTCCGAAAGGCCTTGGATGGCCGGTCGACTGGCCGGGGTCTTGCCGTCGGCTTCGAACAGGTACGGCGGCGACCAGAACTGCCCGTCAAAGTGGTTCTCCTTGCAGTTGGCGCCGCAGAGGCCGCCGCCGCCGGACCAAATCGTGGCATCCGCCATCAACAGCGCCGTGGAGTGGTAGTTGCGGGGAACGGTGTGCGGCGTTGTCGGGGTGAAGACGCCCGTGGCGGGGTCGAACAGCTCCGGGGTGAGCTGGGGAGTGTCGTCCGAAAAGAGCTTCATCTGCCGCATCCCGCCCACGACCCAGATCTTGCCGTCCGGCATGACGACGGCGTTGGCAAAGCCGCGGTTGAACTTTCCATTCTGCAACTTCTGGACCCGGACGGCTTGGCCGGGCTCGCCGAGGGTCAGGATGTGTGCGTTGCTGCTCGACGCGACGCCGGTATATAGGCCTTACCACCACCGTAGCTAGGGACAATGGATTAGATCTGGAAAATCTGGCACATGGAGCTTAGCTCATGACTTACGTGAAGATCTTTCCTGCAGCCGCGTCGTACATGACGGAGACACCACACATGGAGTCGTCGTCGGCACCTCGCAGGTCGGCGGGCGTGTTCGCGCCGGTGCCCTTGGTGTAGTACCAGTTCATCTGCTTGGCCGGACCGGCATGGAGAACGGCTCCGTTCTTCCAAGACCACAGCCAGGCATGGCTGTCGGGGAACAGGCCTCGCTGCATGACCAGAGGCTTGACCGGGCACCCGGCCAGCTTCGTCCAAGTGTTGGCCTTGGGGTCGTACACCTCGCCGTCCCGTCTGCCGGCTCCAGAGAACGAGCCACCAATGACGAAGATTTTGCCTTCGGAACTAACTCGAAGTTTGATACATCAGAACCAGGTTGGTTGTGAAGGGCCGCAGGATATGCTTACGTGGTGCAGCTCGACTGATATCCCCTGGAAATCTGCATGTTGGACAGCGGGGCCCACGAAGAGAACTCGCCCTTGTTGAAGTCAAGGACGCTGGTCTTTGAGGCACTAGAGCCTCCGGTAACTATGATGCGCCCGTTTTCGTCCATGGATGTGCCGGGACAGAACATGTCGTGTTGCGTGTTCTGTTGCACAACCCCGTGTTAGCGGACCAGTATTCCTCTCGTGATCTTTAGCCCTGGGGGGGAATTGGACGAATAGCGCTGCGAATGTCAATGGAACTTACCTGAATCAGAGCGTCGCTGACCTTCCCGGTTTTGACATCATAGATGGACGTAAAAGTCTTTCCATTTCCAGCGGTCGTCCAGCGGTTACTATCCGACACTCAGTGTTAGCAGTCCATATGGTAAGCTATACGGCGCTGATTCTGGCCTATATTGAAACCAATGCCAACCACGCGGAGCGAGGACAAATTGAATCGTCTTACGGCCAGCCACTGGACCAGACCAGCATGTTTCCCGTCTCGGGCAGCAATGCCACGGCGACGGGGACGACAGGAAACTTGACCATCGGCCCCCATTGGCCAACATTCTGAGCTTCGGAGACGGCGGCAAAAGCAAGAACTGCCGCGGGAAAGTTGCGAAGTGCGGAGTAAAGAGTGACCATGATGAAAGAAAGTGGCGTAACGGATAAACGAGTGACGCGTTGAGAAAAGCTGCCGAATAGCGTGAAATTATAGCAATGAAGTCTCGACCGAGGACTTGAGCGACTTGATGTACTCGTTCGTTCACAACACTCTCATCATCGTTCTTCGCCAAGCCCGTTCTTACTTTCCTCTAGAGTGCTAGGTGCAAGACTACATGTTTCAGGCAACTGCTGCAGAACAAATCCATCCCGAACCGCTTCGAGCGCCAACCGTGAAGATACACATCTGGCAGATAAAGGAAACATGGCCAGGGGGGGGGGCCCGATAAAGTTGCGGATGCTGTCCCCCACAGCGTAGCGCGCACTGCCGCCTGCTTTTTTGGACTCGTTGTCGACTTTCTCCTGAGCTAGGCAAGGTATGTCATGATGAGTGCTAAAGGCCGGCTAGTCACTGGTGGCGCCCTTGGCTGTAATTGTATTAACTACACTCACCTGTTGTAGTGCCGTGCGCAACTGACGGTTCCGTGGAGAGTCCCATGAACCATTGCTGAGAGAGGGGGAGACTGCTTGAAGAGATCAGTCCGTCGAAAACCTAAAAATCAAGCTCCCAGCGTATAGCTTTATCGTCCCCTTTCTGCCCGTTGCGATCTGCCATTTGGGAGGAGGTATTAGACTTGGTGCTCTCAGGAGGCCACTCCCAAGACACCAACGTTCTTAATAAAACAGTAGCGTTTTCTATAAACGTCCAAGCACGGACGAGAACGTTCTAGGGAGGATGAAGACTGGCGTTTGGTCGTCTGTCCTTAGAGACCGCCAGATGGCAAGACAGTCTTATAGCTCTATAGGACGTCCCTGGGTCTGAGGTGTGTCCAAATGGCAATATCATCACAAGTCTTGCAACTCTTATTTCTCCTGCCTCATCTCTTGAGTACTGTTTTAATCATGCCTTCTTCATGCAGGCTCACTTCTTTGTTATTACTTGCAATTCTTCCCGCCTTTACCACAACATGCCACGCACGATCCTGTCCCCCCGTCTGGAATAAGGTTGCTGCAGACCTGAGAAGTTCCTTTGCAGGATGTTCCTCCGAGGCAAGACAGGCAATGCGCGCCGCGTTCCACGATTGCTTCCCTGGATCCTGCGACGGCTCTTTGATCTTGGCCAGCGAGTGCCTCGACCGGGAGGAGAATGTACAGATGCAGCCCATCTGCGAGTTGCTGGGCGAAAAGGCCATCGCCTATAACGTCAGCACCGCCGACATGATCCAAGCGGCAGCAGGTAAGCGGCGTCATGCCAACCGTCTGGCTTGGGATGAGGTGCATCGAGATAGGCTGACGAGAGCCATACTATAACAGCGTTCGGAGTTGCAGCCTGCGGAGGCCCCAAAGTCTACTTTTTCGTCGGGCGAAAGGATTCCGCCATACCCAATGCCGAGGGCACGCTGCCCACGCAAGATTCCGACGCCGCCTCCCAGATAACCGCCTTCAAGAAGAAGGGCTTTACGGCCACGGATCTCGTGGCCCTTGTCGGGGCGCACAGCGCGGGCCAGAGCATGCAGGAGCTGTCTTTCGATTCGATCCCCGAGAAGCTGGACAGCACCGTGTTCTACCCCGAGACGTTCCAAGAGATGACGCCGACGTCGCTGGGCAGCGGCGTCGCCCTCAGCAACTCGCGGGAGACCAAGAACATCTGGAAGGGGTTCGGGGCGAGCCAGACGCGGTGGAATTCCGCGTTCAAGCTGGCGTAAGTTCAGCGTCATTGCCGTTCGTTGCTCGAAACTCCGTCACTCATCATTGTGAACAGGATGGCCAAGATGAGCATCATGGGAAACGACTTGGGAAAGCTTGCAGACTGCTCAAAACTGGTAGCCTGAGTGTGAAGGTAAAGACCAGCCGCAATTAGGCCCGCGATACTTGTCGTCTCTTGCTGCCAGACAGTAATAGTGGAAAGAAACAGGGCGAAGGCGTAAGCTCGTATCCATTAACATCCGTACATAAAAAAAAAGAATTCTGGACATGATTGAGCTTGTTTCAAACAGATTCGGACGCGCTATCGTTTCCATGTATGTTGCAGAGTGTTTACCAGGGTTGGACAGAGTAGACGAGGAGACTAATTGTCTCGCAGTCGCGGACTGTCCAGCTGCTACTTCAGTGCTTTATATCACAGGAAAGTTGTTGGAAAAGAAACCCGCTTGCTCATTATCTCATATTCATGCATAAAGTACAGCGAGCTCTGAATAATGAAACTGATGCTGTGACTGACATATCCATACAATTTCACTTACTCAAAAACACATATTACGTTGCAAGGGCTGAACTCTGCGCAACCCCAGTCGCACCTCCATCGATTGATCATATCTCCATGTCCCTGGAATTTGCAAAATCCGAATCTTCAACCATTCTGTGATCCAGAATCTTTCCCAGGTGCGTCTTGTCGATCGACTCGCAGTTCCTCCTGATCTTCATCGTGAGGACGCGCAGGAACTTGATCAAGTTGGGCGTTTCAGTGTCCATGGCATTCGTAGAGTAGCCGGAGAGTTCGGACTCGGACTCCTTCTGATCCGCCGACCTCAAGCCTAGGAAGCGGCACATGCTGAGGTACTCCTTCATCGATTTCATGTACAGCTGGCCGGAGAACAAGTTGAGCTCGTTCGTAACGACTTCCGGCATGACTCTTGCGATAGGCTGGTGAGGCGTGGTGTAGAGTCGCAAACCGTCCAGCGGGCGGTATCCAATATTGGGGCGCGGCGCGTACAGATGCAGAGAGACACATCTCGAAACCCGTATCTCGGGCAAAAGCTCTTGCGCCTCGTATGGACTGATGATTACTGCTTGGTCAACGACGCCCGCACCCGACGCCGTTGTCAAGATCCACTGGACAGGTCTCTGGAACAGGTCTGAGGCGTGTCCTTTTTTCAGCGGAACGATGGTGCGGGTGAAGTCGGCCGTGACCAAGAGACTCGGGGGAAACTTGGCGACGTCGTAATACTGGGCAGCGCTGGTGTCTGATAACGCCTGGAACGCGAAAAGGAAGGCTGGGGAACCCTTCGCGACAGTCCCCTTGGAGACGAGTGCTCTAACGTCCGGATGGATCGCGTGCTCGGCGGGTGTCGCGGGGGGAGGCCTCTGCACTTCTCGTTCCTGTTCGACCTCTGGTGACAGCTCCCGCTCTTGCTCCTCGCGAAACGTCGTCGATTCGAGCTTGAGACCCGCGAATTGCCTCAACCTCTGGGTGATGGCGTCTGCGCAATGCTCGTCGTCCAGACTGATTTGTGACGTGTCGAGCTGGAAGCCTGGCCTGTAGCGTACCTCGATGGTCTGGGCCTCGTCTTCGAGGAACTTCTCGGTCTGTTTCTCGCTCAGTTTGGTTTTTCCTGCACCATCTCGAGCCTCGTCCCACAGGATTTTGTGGCGCTGGTAGCGGCGGCCCTGGTTCGCCCACAGCCAAATCCCTCTCTGGAGATCCGCAAAGGTCTCGGAGATGGACCACTCCAAGATGTGAGCGACGGTTATGGCGGTGTTGTCGCTCTTCTGTGACTGTGCTTCAATCCTTTGCCGGATTTCGTCGGGGACGCAGAAGACCACAGACTGTCCCTTTCCAAGTTTCCGCATCCGCATACAGGCTTGGAATCATGTGAATGTCAGCAAAAGGTCATCAGAAGGGACGCCAGTTTACTTACCTTGAACTAGTCTGTCCTTGGTCAGGTTGGCCCCCAGTGTCACGGCAGCTCGGTATCCTCCAGGAAGCTTGAGGTCTGTTCCTCTGGTGTGCGCCTCATCCAGGAACACGAGACAGACATCTGTCTGGTTGGCAAACGGGGACGTCTGGAAGCTCTCGACTCGGCCCCTGCGGTCCACGACGCAGATGTGATCGTCCTCGTCACAGAAGATGACAGCCTGTGTCGTTTCGTGGTCGCCGTCCATCATCTGAAGCCAGCGCTTCGCGACTCCCAGGTTGTCCAGCTCCAGTATCTGGGCGCCGACGTCGAGGATGACGCGTGCCGGCGGGTCCAGTCGAACGACCATTTCCAACAGAGTCTCCGCGACTGATTTGTCGGAACCTTTGACCGCCGGCATCAAGGCTACCGAGTTCTCGTTCTGGAGAAGGTACTCCAGAACCAGCGCGTTGGTCGGCTTCTGCTCCGGGAGATCGAGCTGCTTGACGCTCAAAGGAAGAAACGCTCGCGAGTCGTTCGTCCCGCTGAAGCCCGTGGTTGGGTTGGCCTTCTTCGCTCCGATGTCCCACCCGGAGGCGGAAAGCTTGTGCGGGAACTCCTTCATCTCCTTGGGAAAGACAACGTGTTGAAGGAAGTAATCGATCGTCCCCTTAGAAAAGCGAATGCAGGGAAAGACCTGTTTGACGCATTGCTGGCGGTCCTCAAGGTTGATTCCGGTGAGCTGTTGGAAAGCTACCGGTAGGTTGTGACTGTCCTTGACCCAGTAGCTGTACTCCACATCGGCCTGATCTGATCGCATGAGGTGTTCAAAGCTCATGAAAATCTCGGAATCGTCCAGTCCCCCATAGTAGTAGCTAAGCGATGTTAGCATGATGATGACGTCTGGATGGCTGAACTCGGACCGGGCGCTTGGGTTGTCCTTTGCTCGGTACGGCACTGCAAGTCGCGTGCTGGGGCGTCTGTTGTGATCAGGTCCAAAGTCAACCCTCCATCTCTTGTGACAAAACACGAAGCTGAGAATCTGGCTGGAGATGAGCCCTCGCAAGAGCAGAATGGCGTCCTTGGTCGAGGAGGACCAGAATTTGGACGTTTCAACTGCGTCGATCTCAGACTTGGACAAGTCGGTCTTGTGTATGTAGGTAAACACGGCGTTCTGTATGCGAGAAGACTGGATGGCCATGGGAAGACCCTTCGAGCCAGCTTTGCTGATATATCGAGCTACAAGACCGAGAAGCATGTCCCTGGCGGTTTCTTGTAGGATTCGCGTTTTAGGGAAACAGCCGCTATGTCGCGCAGACACTTCTATCGAGTCGGGATGGGCTCTTTGGACCTCCGGGATGAACTTCCTCACAACCTCGAGGACTTGGTGTATGCACACCCACCGGTCGGGGCTAAACTCCACCGGCCTCTGAGTCCCCATCGTGTAGACGAGCTCGAACTTGACGCTGAAGTTTTCGTCGCTCTCGTCCACGATATCGCGAGAGACACGGTCAAGGAAGTCTTTGGCTCCTACCAGAGACTGGCTCACGCTCGTCTTCCCCGAGATGGCCGTCTCAATAGCCATCAGCTGGAAAGACAGGATGTGCTCCGGCTGAACCAGTAGGATGCCTCGGCAATCCATGCAGTCGCGAAAGATGGCCTGGATTGCCGTCGCTTCATGCGTACCGACCCTAACCGCTCGGGAGAATGGCATGTGGAAGATGCGCCTGTTGAGAAGGCCGCCCAGCTTCGACACCATCATCTGAAGCATTTGCTTAGACTGAGGCTTAGCCACAATAACCCTGACAAGACACGATCCGTCTGCGAGGGCTGCTGCCACCATAGGAACAATGACAGAGGACTTGCCCTCTCCCATGTTCAACTGCATGACGGCGTTCTCGTTGCCGGGCGGGCTCCTCATATATCCGGCAATGCTCTCCTGGACCTCTCGAACCGTGATGCTGCTTTCGACCTCCAAGAGGAGCGTATCTGGGTAGTCTCTGGGCGACCAGTTGGTGTGCCCAGGGTTTCGTAGCTCGTTCTCTAGCGCGATCGGGTCTCCGAACGAGGCCACCATTCGTTCCGCGCGCTGAAGTTGGGATATGGCCAGGCCGAACTGGATCAAGCAGTCTCTCCACGCGACGGGGGTGTTGTTGAGGTGCACGTGGTTGAGCCGCTGTAGAAGAGACGATACAGAGAGTCTGGGTCGTTGGTAGATATCAAAGGTGTGCGTGGCACGTTTCGAAGCGCCGGCTGCTGGGAAACCAAAGAGAGTGTCCATGATGAGACTGAAGAGGTTCTGGCTGTGGTCCCTCCAAGCCTGCAAGTAGGAACACAACCGACTCTTCAAGCTGTCGTTTGCAGAGTCACTCCGACTCTCTGTGAGCTGGCGTCTCTGCAGAGCGTCCGAGCTTGATGCCAGGTCTTGTATATATCGTGCCTGGTACTCTCCCACAGCCTTGCTGGAGAGGCTGGAAAGTAAGCTTGGCAGCCGATAGTCTTGCCTAGAATGCTTAGGAACAGACTCAATGTCAAAGATCCGGGGTTCCGTCACAATCGAGGGTGGTTGACAGCTCTTGAAGAGGGCATCTTCGCTGACAAAACGTGGCCTTGAGGATAGAGCGGGGTCTGGCGTTGCCATCAAAGACTTCTTCAGGGCTCGAGGCGTAACCTGTGATGGCATCGATCGAACGATCTCTCGTATGTAGGCCTGGAATTGGAGATTGTCGTACCATGTCTCGAAGAGTGCCCGAATGCTGGGCAGTGCTTTGCTCACCCGGACGTATAGGTTCCAATGACACTTCTCGGAGTGGCTCGGCGGTATCTTTGGTTCTTTGCATGGCCACTGAGACCGAAGGACATCCAGAAGGGCGTCAACAGCGCGCCTCAGATTGCCCCGGTATTCCCCCCCCTGACGTTTCTCAAAATCGTATTCAGACTCATACCCCTTCTGTTCTAGGTATTGCTCAGGGCTTTCGTCGAAAGGGACACAACTATGTTCTAAACACGCACGGATCTGGCTTGCATCGAATGAAAAGCCATTTCGAAGAGCAAAGAGATCGCCCTCCGGGGCGGAAACACTGGCAACGTGCTGGCTCGTCTGTGAAGAGGCCAATGTCTGAAGCACAGCCGTGTTCGTGTTCTGTGCGAAGGCAAGCGTCGCTAGCCAGATCATCAAGCGGTACTTGTTGACGGATGTTCTCAGGCTCTTCTGTAGGCCGATCCAGTTGGAAGTAATGAAGTGTACCGAGGAGTCCTTTGATAGAAACTCTGCGTCGTATGTGACTTCGGCGGTAGGGAGGCCGTGGCCGCGACCCGAAACCGCGGTGATGTTGCTTAGGTAGCTCCAGAGAAGACTCTCCATGCTCGTGGGTAAGGATTCGATTAGAACAGGCTCCTCGGAAAAGACAAGCTGCGCAATCTCAAAAGCCTGCGAGCTTGCATGGGATCCGTTCCGGTCTCTTGCGGCGTAGGGAACGTCGTGATGCAGACTGAAGCTTTCCGCCCCGAAGCCAGACACCCGAAACGTTGAGGAACGGAGACTGTCTCGTTTGAGGAGATGGGCGTCCACTCGGTTCGGTTCCGGATCTGGTGGCTCAACGTAGGATTCCGGGTGGAAGAACTTGGATCTCTCCGCTTGCTCGAATATGGATTTCACATGTCCCAGGAATAGGCCGTGCTGAGCCAAAAATCCCAACTGCGAGTTCCAGGTAACGGTCTGCATAACGCGCTCGTTGGCAGGGTAGAATTGTCTTCCCGGTGTGAGCTGGGAAAGCCTGCTCAGAATGCTGACGTTATCTCCCGTCAGCACGTCGAACGACTTGACCGAGGCCGACGTGAGGATGGACAAGGCCTGTTCCGTGCCCGTTCTCTCCGTGAGGGGATCCGGGATCGCAAAGGACGTCAGAGCGTGCAGGTAGCAAAGGAACAGGTTGCTCTGCCGGCTTTCGTTGCTGACGAGCCTCGCGAGTCTATCGTCCACTTCGTAGGCATGCACTCTCGCCGCGTTGCCCTTGGAAATGCTCACTTCGACATGGTCTTTCGTCTTGGCGAACGACACCTGCCCCTCAAGTACGAGAACCTTGCGGCGTGCAGGGATGTCTGAATGTCGAGGTTGGTCCTCTTTCAAAACCAGCTTGTCTTTCAGGCCGACCAGTGTGCCGATGGACTGGACGGGGTCAACTGACATCCCGCGGTACTGTCTCGAAAGGATAGACGGCTGATGAGGAGCGTAACTGAACTCCAAAAGCGCTCGAGGGAGTTCCACGGCGACTGACGAGTCTGACTTTCTGCGGACTATGTGGATCCAGTGAGGGTCTTCGAGCGGCCGGAAGATTGTTGATATCAGCTGAGCCGACTGACTGCGTACGTCGACAAGTGTAGAGTCATCTCGGACAAGCTGCCACTTGCTGTCGGCGTGAGCCTTTGTAAGCCTCCAATGCGAGGTGGCAACCAGCCATGGAGCGCTGCTATCGCGGAACTCGACACACTTCCCTGTGTAGTCCCACCAATGGACGTAATCCTCCACGAACTTAGTCGGTAGACTGCCCCTCAGACACCGTTTTGGAACCAGCTCGTACTTGCAATCATCCCTTGAGGCCTGCACCAAGAAATCTGGCCCAGCTGGCCCGGAGCCATGGTCAAGACCTAGGTGGACAAGGTAGCCTGCGTGTCGTCGCTTGAGGGAAAACCGCATGCCCGGGACCGGTGTGGGCATGATCTCGGCTGACAAGCGCCCGAAAAGGCATTTGTAAGACGCGTGATCGAGGTAGTCTTTCGGCAGACGATTCAGGGGCACGCCGTCGACCAGAAACTCGCCGGTGAGAAGACAGAAATGCACCACCATCGGTCTTGCGGACGCGGTGGTGCTGGTCAGCCATGATCTATGCTTCACTGACACCGGTGTCCACACGCGGCTTGGCTGGTAAACGGACCAGGACGCGGAAATCGCGTCATCGAGCCCGGGGCTTCCCCCAGACACGATCTTCTCTCTGAGAAACCCGCAATGTAGGAAGGATGTCCTCTGCCAGCGGGAATGAAGATACCGGACTGACGCATCGAGAGACGCCAAAAGAGTCTGGGCGCCCTCCTGGATGGCGATGGAGCACTGAAGAAAGGTAGAGACGCTCGAGTCGTCCGAGAAGACGGCGTCCTGGAACCTCTCGTCAAGGTTGAAAGTGTCCGCGCAGATCAGGTAAGCCTCGAGAGCCCTGCGCTGGAACTCCAGCGTGTCGGCTTCGACTGTCGACTCCTGGGCCTTGCTCTTCAGACCCTGCGCCCAAGAGAACGTGACGCCTCTCGCTTTCGACAGGAAGCCGAGGTATTCTCGCTGCATATTGGAGGAGGGCGTGAGGGAAAGCAGACGGCGAGCCAGGGCCGTGAAAGCCGTCAAGGCGGCGGACGACTGCCAATTCTCTTCGAATCGTTGTGTCGCCTCGAAGAGACCTTCCGCCATCCTCGAGGCGAATTTCTCATCCTCGCAGATACCGTGAGCGTATCGAGACGCGGATCGGCTAGGTGGGCCAGCCTGGTAGATACACTGCTGAATGACGAGAACAGTTTCCCTCCGGTTGAAGTCCACCGAAGGGGAGAAGAGTTGGATCATGATGCTTTTCCATTGAAGATTGTATCCTAGAGGAATGGAAGCGATGGCCTTGAATTCTTCGAGCGTCATGTCATTGGGGCACTTGTGTAGGTTCGCCAGCACGGTGTTTGGCGGAGGACCGCTGGGGCTGGACGAAGGACGGAAGAGGTATTCCTGGATGTGTTTCGACGCCGGAGGCATCTTGTATGTGCAACTGCTTGGGATCGTGTCTTGAGGTCGGAACGCAGTAAGAAAGCAGGACCGACGACCGTCGTAGCATGCGTAATGGAGCCCGTTGATGACGCAAACCGTAGACTCGGTAGCCGTTGACACAGCGAGCACTTTCCGATGTGTCGCCATATGAGGTTTGACTTCCGAGAGAAGACTGATGTGCTGGCTGCTCACGTTGCTTTGAAAGTACCGAGAAAGGCCTTGGTAGCCCTTCAAGGGATAGTGTGAGCTGGGCCGTCTTTCCGAGTTGAAACAGACTTTCAGGATGTTGACCAAGAAGTAAACGCTGGCTTCGCGCCAGCTTCCAAAGGCCTCGGGGACAGACAGCTCGAAGACCGTCGACTTCAAGGCGAGCAGCCCGTTTGGAAGCGGCCACTCGTGGATTTCGATCCGCAAGTTGTCGGCTTGGTCGTGATACGAACAATGCGAGCAAGAACTGCTGTGGGCCGTATAGGAAACGCCCGTTTTTCTGTTGTACCCCTGGTAATACTCGCAAGAGCTCGCGTGGTACTTCGCCATGAGCTCGCTGTGTTTCTTTTTCAGTCTGCATAGCTCTTCTTTCTTGCGCTCGCGGTCTTTTCGTGCCTGCGCTTCGATTTCGCTCCGAAGAGACTGGTGTTTGACTGATTGATCAAAGTAACGAACGGAAAAACACCCCGAGGATCCAAATGTTGTGTAGATGCTTGGAGCGGAAGTACGCGATTCGCAGTTCTCGAGGCGCTCTCCGAGATACGATTCAGCGTTATGCAGTCTCTCCAAATGGTCCCTGGTAGTGAGGAGGAGATTCTGAAAAAGCTCCAAGGGGATCTCGGGATCGAACTTCCCGAGCAGGGGATGAATCTGGATCGCAGCCTTGTCGCACACGATCCAGAGTTCCAAGATGGTCAACAACATGACGGAAATCGATTCGGGATTGCCTTGGTCTCCATAGTGACTACTGGCTTTGCCGTGGTAGTCTTCGATGAGGTCTCGGAGCTGAGAGCATGTTTTGGCAGTAGTCTTGTGTCGTGCAAACCATGGCTGCAAATGTTTGCCAACCCAAGTCTCAAAGGCTGTCAGGTGTAGGGACAAGTGCGCATAGTCTGGCGCAACTACCTCGGATGGTAGCACCGAAGGCCCGTAAGACGCCACCGTCCATGAAGGGGTGAAGTCGGAGGCTGCGGTCTGGGCACCTCGCCCGGCAAAAGAAGCCAGGAAGTCATCGAGCTTGGGTAGATGCATGAGGGAGTCCTTCTCGAAATCCGACGCCTCCAGAGCTCCCAACTCTTTGGCGAGACCAGGCGAGTCCTGTGTCTGGATGTTGGACCAGCGTTCAGACAGCAGTCGGTTCGCTTGACGCATAGTCTCGCGAACGTGGTCGACGGCGGCGGCGGTGGCGGGCTCCGACGTAAGCTTGAGCAGCCGCCTGGACAGCTTGGCGACCATGCAAAGCAGGAGGTCGGACTGCGAGCCGGACCCAACGGTCGAGTCCAGGCTGTTGCGGAGGATCTCGGCCATGACGAAGGCCATGAATGTTTTGTACAGGCTGTTGTTGTCGGGGCCCGCCAGCCGGCCGAAGACCAACTGCAGACTGACGCGGATAAGCAGCCACGTCGGAGAACGGCGCCACGGGAGCAAGGTGCTGTCCCAGTTGACCTCATCGCGGGTGTTCTTGGAAATTCTCGCGTCGTCGAGAGGATCCCCGACGGCGAGCAGGAAGGCGTAGAGGAGCTCCGTGACCATCTTCGGGTGGGTGGTGTCACGGTCTTCCTCGTGAAGTTTCCCCGCCTTCTTGGCGCATGGCTGGGTTCCCGCAGCCCGTTGGACGCTCATGGTCGCCAACGTTGCCGCGAGGGTCTCTTTGAAGCCCCGCCGGTTGAACTCTTCAAGGCCGATGGCCACGCCGACACCGGGGAAGGTCCTGCGGAGACGACCCGAAGTCTTCAGGGCAGCTTCGTTGGTTGGAGACAGCTCAAACGCCTCCAAGCGGACCGAGCTGTGGACCTTGGTGATCAGGACTCCGGCGTTCTGGGCCCTGATGTTGAGAGGGATCGTTGACATGGCGTCTGGTATAGGAGTCAGTGCTGCCAGAAGACCGAGGGTTGCGTTGGAAACCGTACCTTGTCTGGACAGCTCGTGCAGCATTTTGAGCAGCTCATCTTCGTCGACAGCTGTAGTGTCTCCTCGAGGCTGATGGACACGAATCATGGCCTCCATCAGCTGACCAGCTGCTGCCACGGCCCCTACGCCGGTCTCTGGAACATAGTTGCGAAATTTGACGAGCGCATCTCGAACGCAATAGAGCAAAACGGTTTCATTCTTGACGCTGAAATCATCTTTCTGGGGCAACTGGGGCGGAAGGAAGACGTGATGAGCCAGATAAAGAGTTGCTTGGTGAGACATTTTCTTTTTTTGTTTATTAAAAGAGAATTCTTTTTCTTTTTAAGAAGATGAAGTCTTTTTTGACGATGTGTAATTGTCAATTGCGGATAGAACAGTGCTGTTGTATCGTAGCGCCTGTTCGTTCTCTGGGCCAAGGGGGTTTGTCTGTAGCCGCGTGCTTGGGGTCATATTTATAATTTTCCGCTTCCAAATGATACCAAGACCCATAACTGACAAGATATCTCGCGATGTGGGTCTTGTAGGCTGTAGCATCATTTTTCACATGCCGAGAGTGTTCGTCTGAAGATCACAGGAGATAAGCTTTTGCGTCCGTTGAGATTCAGATGGGTTGTAGGCCTCAACTCAAAGTGGCTGAGGATGCTTTTGGTCCCGGGAATTGACTTTTGAAATGATAGGGGAAAAAAGGGTCTACCATACATGGAAGCTTGATAGGCAATCTCGGACTGGTTGCCGTTTGCAAAGCCGTAGCTCTCTCTCGATAGCAAGCTTTGCCGCGTTCCAGTATTATTCCTGGCCTCCTGCCTCTGGAAACGATCCTGGCGGGAGCCTGTCGGCGTTGATGTGTGGTGGTTTTCATTGGCTTTTCTGGAAAAGAGTTGTTGGGAAGCCAGCCGGCGGTAGAAGCCTAAAGGGACTGAAGAGGGAAAAAGCGAGTTGATTGGACTCAACTCTCCAAGCAACTATCAGGGCCAGGCGTTGCATATCATATGTTGGGATCATATTACCGCTGGCAGTGCTGACGGTGCCGAATGTCCGGGGAAAGCCGACGTGAAACTGACAAACTGTGGTCAAGACCCCAGGATTATCCAAACTTGGACGGATGACGCGTCCCGGGATTCGGAATTTGACGAGGAACAAGCGGAAAAAGTGGCTTTGAGGCCTACAAGACGGTTTGGATTCTGATTTGGCCAAGGCATATTAGTAACTATAACCTCGCCTGCCACATCCTCGGCCGCTTGTGAAGGGGCAGCTGACGCAATACTCCAAACCTCGAATCGACGTCCCTTGGTTGAATGCACTAAACAGGAACGGTGGAATATGGTTTCATTATCTCGCCATTCGCAAACCTTTACTAAGAGACTCTCCGAGTTCTTTTTTCGTGTGGATCATCATCTAGACCGACACTGGTCCAACAAGGATGGAACTCAACCTTTTGCCAAAACGCGATGTGGGAGCCATCGGGAGACGTCGAACTGGAAATTGAGGGATTCCGTGCTGCCACCACAAGATGATTCGTCATCCGAGTCCTTATCTTCTCATGGCATGGCTGCCGATTGGGACTTTGTTATACATGCATCGCTTGTCATAACGGTTTGAAGCAGCCAAATGAGGGTCTCGGGGTTGTTTCTTCCAGACTGAGGAGATAGCATGATTTCAAAGGAGAAGATTAAATTTTTCGAAACAACATGAGCGTTCTCTTCGTGTTCATGAAGTCGCTGTACTTCTCATCGTTACTCTAACCCTTGGTTCCGTAAAATTCCCAAGGACTTTTCATTCTCCCGTTCGACTTTCATCCTCCAGTTCGACTTTCATCCTACTGTCCCCCCCATC